>JAGKQA010000095.1:0-140010 GCA_022609195.1 Plenodomus libanotidis
TGAGCTGTTCTCTTCTTTAGTTGGGTGGTTGAAATGGCGGTGAACTATGTGGGGTGAGCCGAAAGGGGGGGTGAGCCGAAAGTACGTGACTCAACTTACCCTGCAATCTCTGGTGCCGATATATTCCTTGGCATGCTCCACTTCATTTATTATGTCGAGGCTGATGACGAGGCTTTATGAAGACTCGTCGTGCCAATTTGCATGTGACCCAATTAATCTTGACGTTGTGATGTATTCTGGGAGTGTGGCGAATTTCGCTACCAGCCTGTTAACCAGTATTTTTTATCTGTTCGTCTTGCAAATTGCGCCATCTGCTCGTCGAGCGCACATGCTGACCATCCTGATTATCACAGTGAGCTATCCATCGTCCCTGCCTGCAATCTGTAGCTCAGCCCTCCTCTAAGTGCCCTGGTTCTTTGAGGGTTGGGTTGTTCGACTCCTAGCTGTCTAGACTTGACTCGGCTAGTAGGTACCCCTCCAATGGCGCACGAGGCCGCCGTTCGGCGCTCTTTCCTTGAAGTGGTGACTGCTCGGTCTCACAAATCACCATGGATATGTGCAGAGGATGTGAAAGTAGTAGATGCATGGCCCGAATAGTCGCTTGGACAAATATTGTTTGCCAATGTAGCACGGTAGATGTGCGCATTCAACTTGCTTTTGTGTTTGAGTGAGTCGAGGCAGGCAACATCTCTACGAGAGTCGTTAACTTGCCGGTTGCAAAGACACGCATGGAGACGCTCCAGGGGCTCTGCATCATTTTTCGGAGTACGAATCTGTTCAGAACTCGTCCGCGGTGAGAATCAACGCGGGAGCCTCTCAATAACAGCGAGCACTGAGGGAAAAGTCCCCAACATCACCGTGCTCCAGTGGCAGCTCGAGACAGCAAAGCAGGAACATGAACGCATCATTCCGGCCAATTGAGAGAGTCTTGTTTACTCTACACCTTTCCTGTGGGTGGAGCGTCTTCAGAGTCTGTAGCAGCACTGAAAGCGCGCAGGAATCTTTTAAATAAATCGTACCAAGCGTTCGCCGTCCGATTCGATGGTGCCGGACACTGTCGAGAGTGACAACTCATTTGCGCAGCAATACTGAGTATTTTTTGTCGTCTCGGGACACTGGTAAGTCTCCATGTTCGACGAATTGTGCGAACAAGGAGAGGTCAAGGTTTTGACGCTCGCAATACCGTGAGACTGTCAGATTAGCCGCTTGTCTGCAGGCAAACTCAAAGGTCAGATGCTTACTCAATGGAAAGTTATGGGGTGGCCTTCGCTGCTTACATCGTGAATAAATGCAGGAGGGTACATGCAGAAGCTGAAAGAGGTCTCATGTCGAGTGGATGAGTGGTCTGTACTCTTATGAGGGTCAAGTGGAGGTGGGGGCGTGGTGCAGGTTTATGACAAGCTGCCGTGTAAGATCGCGCGATATGTTAATTAATCTGCGGCTTTCAGGTTAAAGGCTACCGGCGGAGTTGAATAATGTAACATCTGTCTCTCTTGCCCCAGGCATCGTCAAGACGGGCATGACGCTGGAATCATTCATAAAGTTCGCGCTAGACACAATTAAGCTGGTCAGAGGCGTGGCTATTTGGCCGGCGACTGAGAAGGCCAAGTTTATGAATGGGAGATATATGGACGTCAACTGGAATGTAGACGATCTGTATGAGAGACGCGAGGAAATTCAGCAAAGCAAGCTGTTGCAAATTGATCTTCAGGGAACGTTAGGGGCTGAGCAGTTTCAGCAATGAGTATTTCCGTGGCAAACTCCCAAATTTGCGAACTTGAGCTATTTCCTTTGCAGTACCCTAGGCAAAGTCTAAGAAGTATTTCCTAACAGACGACATTGTGTTGGCCAGTTGTCATACTTTAGTAGGATTCTTACAGAATCAATGCCTAGAGCTTTCCTGAAAGCAATTAGTCTCTTTAAATCACTCCAGGCCTTTTTTAATGTGTGCAAACTTTACTGATGACTGATGAAGTCTCATGCATTTTGAGCACAAAAGTGTTTGTATAAGTTGATTTCTCGCAATTTAGTATGGATCTAGATATATGATTTCTCTTGAACTTGATTCTATAACCCTTGAAAGCTTTTGGAAGATCCGTTCTCGCATTTCCCATGCAATAAAGAGTAGGACCCGTCAAAATTTGCTAGCCATGGTCTGGCACACGAAAGGTGCTACATTGTCTGCTCTGATCACGATTTCAATTCCACTGTAAGACAAATATAAAACTCCATGGAATATGCTTCTACTTGGTGACAGCTAAAGATTCACCTTCTGAATGACGATGAAGTGTTGTGAAGTTAAGCAAGCTCTAGAGGTAGGTTGTTGGTATTGTCCAGGGTCCATCGACCAATGAGGACTTTGGAAGAGACCCCAAATATGGGGCACCGGCCAGTGCCAAGTGGACAACACTGTCCTCGTCACTACTTTAGTGAGCAACTTGGACCCATCACTAACAGATAATTTCCTTCATCTGCAGAACTTCCTATCCATCAACTCTAATTTTGTTGTGTAGCTGTACAGAACACCATGCCGTTCGGCATTAGTGCTGAGGAGTGGGCGGCTGCCGAAGCCCGGGCCGCGAGCCTCCACGATCCGAGCGACGTCTCCTTCGTCAAGCGCCAGCCGCACTACATCCCGATTACCGACGTCGCCAAAGCCAACTTCGTCAGATCCAACCAGCGCGACATTGACAAGGTCCCACTCAGAGGGTCGCCTACCTACAACTTCAACAGCCCTCACTCGGCTAGTGGCGACCCAATCTCCGCCCGAACCTCTTCCGCCGGCTCTTACGCCGGTCGCACGTACCAGGACTACCAGGACTTCCAGAAATACAGCAAACAGCGCGCTTGCGACGCCGATCTTTCCTCCCAAGAGGACCATGGCCGCGTCAACCGCGAGCCCAACATGAGCTGCGACGCCCCCGACCCCGCGGATGGCTTCGCCCACCCCTCCAATCCCAACTACAACAAACTCGACCCAGACACAGCATTCCGCGAATCCGTCCTCGATGCGCTCGCCGACGCCGACGGCGCCGCCTACTGGCGAGGCGTTTATGGAGTCGACCTCAACAACATCCCGCGCACCAAGACCAACCCTGTCACGGGCGAGGCCGCCCGCACCACTGACGACGAGCGCGTCGCCTATGCTCGCCGCATGATCTTTGAGGCGCAGAATGCGAACTTCGTCGAGGATCAGAGAAAGAGGCATAAGAAGATGGAAGAGGCAAGGAAGATGAAACTTGAGGATGTCAAGGGCGCGGAGCAGGAGCGAAGGCGGCGCAAAGAGCGTGTTCGCGCTGCCGAGGCGCAGCGTCGCATGCAAGAGCAGATCGAGCGCTCGTTGCGCCGGGGCGAGGAGCGTAGGAAACGCGCCGGACAGAGGGACAGGTTTAACCAGTATGTGAAGCTGTGGAACAAGTGGAATGGAGAGCAGGCCACCATCCCCTGGCCGACTATGAGCGGCGGGCGCGGCGACATTACGGAGAGAGGCATCCGGTCGTTCCTCGTGCATGGGCTGGACCTTAAAGCTGTGGGGACCAATGAATTCTCGGCCAAGCTGAAGGAGCAGCGTGTCCGTTGGCACCCGGACAAGATGCAGCAGAAGATGGGAGGGAAACACAATGTTGAAAAGGACGTCATGGCGGACATTACGATGATCTTCCAGGTCATCGATACCCTTTACGACGATACTCGAAATACCAAATAAACGAGAGAGTTAGAGTTCGGAAACACCGACGCAAGATGGAAGCACGGACAATGGCATTATGGAGGAATACCAGGATGCATTTGAAGGCCAGAGATACCCCATGATACTCAATGAGTCTTTGACCATGACACCTTGGACTTTTACACTGAGACGTACCTTGTCATCCTCAGCTGGCTTGGCTGTGGTTGTGAGGTCCGGAAGAATTTTGCAATCGCTGAAGACTAGAGCCTGGTCTTGCAGTGCCCCAGCACTGAGGGCCAAGGCTCGCTGTCCAGTTGATGGTCACTTCTGCGGACGCACGAACGCTTTGATAAAAGGCCAAGTAGATGAGCATCGGGCGGGCGGAGACACAGCTGAGGTCCTCTCCCGTCAATCGGCCACACCGGCAGGTCAATTCTTTCCCAGTGAGTACCTGATTTGGCATGCATATATATCCCTATCATACAGATAGATTACTGACAGCCTCGATCATATGTAGTCTATGATCTTGGATGTCAAACAGACATCCTGCTCCTCACGGCGCTCGTGGCGCATGCCCAGGATAAGTGTTCTCCTAGAGTCCTAATCAGATCAGATCTGCGTATCCCAAACACATTTTCTTGCTTCTCTCGCAGTTGACACATTGCGGCCGCCCTCTCATCACACTTTACCCTTAGCTGTCTAAAGCAAACAATCAGTACCAAGCTCAGTTGAAGCTGCGCATCGGCTGAATAGCAATTGCGACTCAGAACGTCCGGACTAGACGAGTGAAACTCACCTGCACTGGGTGCATCCCGTCTTCACCTTCACCTTCACTTTTCTAGAATTAGACTTCACAGCACCGCGCGAAGAGCCCTTCGACACCGCTGGGCCAGTAACGTAGCCGCCGTCGTGTAGACTTTCTGTACTGCCATCTTCTGAGTATGGCGGCATTTTCCTGAGAGGAGGGAAATAATTCACAGCAGACATGTCTCGTGCTCGAGTGAGAAGCTGGATTCCCAACAACCTTTTGATTATTCACAAGCTGGCCTTGATCAGACTCAGCATTCTCAGTGGAGTGAGCTCCCTCTTTCTGACTTCTCTCTGTGTCGGGGTAGGTAGTAGACTCCTTCCTTTCTTGAGCATTCAGTGCCTCAAAGGCCGGCCATGTCGGAACTTTAAGGGCAATCGGAACCTCTGCATGCAGTTGCTGCTGTTCTGCAGCCAGATAGTACTCCAATACTTCCGCATTGTAATCTGGACCTTTGTGGCATTGATTCGACAGATTACTGTCATTGGTGTTGTTTCCACGGCCACCTGGAGATGCCACAATCTCTTCTTTATTCCCGACCCAGCCACAAGATCCATCGAAGACGCTTGTCGTCCCTTTTCTCATGCTCCTATGGCTGTTCTGAAGCCCCACGAGGAAGTGAATTCCCGTATGTTCCTACGGTCCATTTTCTGGCTGGACCTGGAGAAGGCTCCACTGGCTCAAGGCCTAATGACTTCTCTTAAATCCCCGAGGGCACGTCCTGCGCTGTTTTTGCCCTTGTCGAATGGGCCCAAAGGTTCAAACTCCTTACCAATTTCCTCTGCGCGTTTCTCATCATCCGGCAATAGGTGCAGCACAGCATGATCAACAATATCTCTGACTCTTTGGGTGTCTATGGCCCTGATCAAAATTCGGTCACCAGGACCTGGGAGCGAGCTCCGTCGTTCCGTCTATAGGGTCGACGAACCAGACGCGGGCTGCTGCGTCTCAACAAGACCGTGACGTCTGAGCTCTTCTAAGGCGTATTCGCCATCTGCTTTGTCTTCTCCAGTCCCTGCGACACGGTCAAAAAGTAGCCAGTGGCTATCTGCTTGGTCACCGTCGTCGACATGAACCCTGAAGTCCGGATCAAGTTCTCGCGTCTCGACGGGCTTGCAAGCGTTTAATCCGTCAGCGCTCGCACGGCCTTGCGCGCCGCTCTGCTGGTCTCCAGGTAAGAGGCTGAGAAGGTCAGTGTGCGGCTCATTGCCGAGTTCTGGAAATAGCTCGGGCCAGCCGTCGAGTTCCAGCGTTACTTTGGACGTAATGTGTGCGTCTGTATCGTCTGTAGGCGTCGGCAGGGCCCTCGCAATCTGGTTGACCGAACGGCGCCGGACTGAGTGTTCTTGGCCCAACATCGTCTGCGGCATGTCGATGCCGTTATACTGTGTGCTCTCAGGCAACGCCGTGACAGCATCACTGGATGGCTTTGGCGCTAGTGGCGACCCAATTCTAAATAGTGACCAGTCCTTCTGCATCTTCGTTGTCGCAGGTATTGTTGCAGTCAAGTGACGGTTGTTGGCGGCCTGTAACCTTCGTGCGAACAATTCGTTGGTGGGCCGTGCGACTGTGTGGCTCCCTAGAGATGACTGCGGCACAGGTGTGAACTCAGAGTTCGGGCTGTAAAGCTCATCGCACATAATGTCCGTCATGTTACGGTCAAGGACTTGGGCACGGCGCAGATTGCTGATGGCCTGTGATCGTTGCGCAAACATCTCCTTCGCAGACGATGTACCCGCCCAGGCATCAACACTCTGTTCGATATGAATGCGGACATCATTTGAAGTATCATGGCTTTGAATATCGGTTGCAGGCCGAGTAGTAGCCGGGATCCCGTGAGCCTCACTTTGAGCGCCACGTGGCTTCTGAAGCTGCGCTGACTTCTCATCTTCATCGCAGGCTGCATGATGCTCGTTCTCGATATGCCTTGCCATGTCGTGAAACCGTCTCCGGTCGCCCTTGGGCTGGTAGCCACATGTTTCGCAACAGGAATTTGACCAAGGGCTCTGCCGTTGAGTCTGCTGTTTTTGCGTCGCCGAGTCCATTAATGCTGGCGACATTGGCGTACTGTCCCGAAGGTTTACCTCATTGCCACTGACCGTTCTAGCTTCCAGCACACTGACTGTGAGTTGAGCATCCTTTATATGCCTGGAGGAAACGTCCCACGCCTCAAAGGTCTCGCGACTCGGACTACTGTTACGATCGCTTCGCGCATCGAAATCGTAATCAACAGGTAGAGCAGCAAGAGAGACCTCCTCCATATGGTTGCTGAGATGCTTTGTGACTAAAGCCTCGCCAGATTCGGTGTCGCACCGACACAGCGGGCACGTAATAGCTGCCCAGTCCGGGGCCATGCTGTGGTCCAGTGATAGATGAGAGACCCAGTCCTTACGCGTCGTGAACGTCTTACCCGCTGTAGAGCACTCGGCATCCAGACATATCCAAGGCCGCAAATCTGCATAAATGTGCTGTTTCCAGGCACTGTCGTTGCGAAATGTGACCAGTTTCCCGCAACACATACATTGGAAGGGAGCACCACCTTTGGCTTGTATCGATAAAGCTGGTATCCGAACTTTCCGGTCCTCCTCGACCCCGTACGACATCACAGTGTCCGCGTACGTAGTTGGAAGAGATGATCCAATACCGGAGTCTTGGAATTTCGAGCTAGCGGTGTCCATATTACCGGCGTCTCCTGCTGGGGCGTCAGGTCCTTGGAGCAAAGACTGGTTCTGAATTCTTGCCTTCTGGCATCTGAGGTACCGATCGTAGTTGGCTTGTCCAAGTGACTGGATCACAAAGTCTGTAGCCTCTGGAAATCTAGTGCTGATCTTGTCGCTGAAGTTTTGCGATGCACTCCAGATCTGGTGTCTGTTGTCTATACGTATTGGTTCGAGGTCGGTAATTGCAATAGGGTTACTGAAAAGCGGCTCAAAATCAAGTAGACAAGTCGTATCCGTTTGCAAATCTGCCAGAGCTTCCCCCAAGGAATCGGAACTGTACGCTGAGCCACCAGAATCTGAAGACTCATCATCATCGATCTCTGCAACATCAGCAATGAGGTCTCTTGTTCGTTCGATCTGTCCAGTATGAGCACTGTTGAGCGGAAACATAAGCCAGCCGGTAAGTCCTCAAATCCATGTTAACATAATGATCCAATCTTGTCGAATGAGAGGGGTTTTGTGATTTTGTGTTGACATCAAGCTTAACTTACTCTCTGCCAGTGTTTGTGCGATGCTTTTCAAGTGCTTCAAGATATCACGCTGAAGAACCCAAGATCCAATGAGAGCCTCATCAATACCTCCTCGTAAAACATTGTTCTCCTCCGACCACATTTTAAGACGGCTGTAGCTTCGTTCAAGACTGATCACCACGGGTTTATCATCTACAGATAAAGATACTTGACTGCTGCTTAAATCCTTCAAAATAGCTTTGAAGAGTGATAAACACTCGATACAAAGTGGGGCGACGCGAACAGGCCCTTCCAGTGAACTTTGTCTCGGGATCGTCGTGCTGAGGTATTGTTGAACGATAGCTGCGGAGCTTGGGACACTTTGCTCTCGAATCGAGTCCATGCTTGGGCCGTATTCGGATCTGGTAAGGGATGGTGCATGGTCCGCATTTGCAGCAGAGGAGCTCGCAAGATCAACTATCGAGGCCATGCTAACGATGGCGATGGTGATGGTGATGGACAATACAAGGCGAACTGGGCATAGAATTGTTAGCCGACGAGATTGAGTGTGCGATCCTCTGAGAAGTGACCTGTATTGATGTGACATAGTGCGCTCGGTGGTTGCCTTTGACTCAGTAACTTACCTCGAAGAAAGCAGACAGCCAGTCTCTAAGGAAGCAGCTAAGGCTTGAGGCACTTGGTGAAGTTTTGGCCACGAAATGCAGTATCAATAGATGCAAGACAAACTGTGATAGTAAGATCCAAGTGAGCACTGGGGTTTGCTTACAAGGCCCGCGCTCATCTTGAACGCTCCCCGGGAGAGGGTATCTTGTGGAAAACAATGAGATTTACACCAGAGCGGTCGCCGCCTCCCATGCACATCAGCACAGCCACTCACTATGAGAGCATGCACATTCAGTGCTGAAAGACTATCGAAGTCGCAGCTCATTGTGTCGTACAATTGGGGTGGCGTGGCCACGTGTCGAAGTGGCTGGGGTTGCGCCATGCACGCCAAATTGTTGTACATCTACACAGCCGCGTTTTCCAAACACCACTGCATGGTGATGGTTGTTACACATGGCCCAGCCCTCCTGCTTGCTAAGTCGACTACCTTGGGCGCTGTTGACTTCCTGTCGGAATTCTCGAGACTTCACCTTCACCCTCTTTACATGTGCCATTCACTATGGATCCATTGTCGGTGGCCCTTAGTGTGTTGCAGCTCACAGGTACCGCCCTGAAGGTTTCATGCCTAGTATATAAGAAGCTGAAGATCTTTCGAAACTACTCCCGGGAGACTGGCCGGATCCTGAAGGCGACTGGCCGTCAACGCCAGAATTTTCTTCACGAGATACATCTTCTTCTCCGGCACGCGGGAGAAACTGAACACGACATCGAGGCCATGCTTGAAGATTCGGAACATCCCCGCTGGCAAAGCGCAGGCTTGGATGCGAAAATCCACAGGCTCTTGGGGAAAAGTTTCGATACTTGCCTAGACACTGTTGGAGGAATCAACTCGATTCTGGAGAGCCTGCAAGCTGATCTTCGTTGTTTCGACGGGATCGCAGGATTGTGCCAAAAGGTCTGCTTACAAACACCTCATAGGTCCGCGCAGCGAAGGAGTCACGAGTGAGTAGATTGCTGACTACTTTTCATAACAGGACGAGTCGCTGAAGGATGCGGTTCGCCGCCTGCGCAAGAAGGTCAAGATTACTTTCGACAAGACCAAATTTGAGGGCCAAATCAAGAGTCTTCGGGAGCTCAACGACGACTTACGACGCCTCCGCGAGCAAGTGGCTGAGATCAAGAAACCACTAACATCTGAGACTGTACCCCCAGTCGCACGCTCAGCACGAATAAGTCAAGAGTTTGGTTCGATTTGCAAAGTTCGAAGGGCGTCCAAAGCCCTCCACCAAGCCCTCGCTTCCGCTTGGCTGCGATTAGTTAGCTCTGCATCTTCTGGAGATATATGCCATAATGTGAAGCTCTTGTTGGATACTCACGCAGGAAAAGAGGGCTGTATGGAAGTAGTCATCTCCTGCTACGGCCATCAACAGCCATTCTCGTACGTATCAGCTTCTGCTACACGCGCACAACGTGCTGACGAGTCGGTCAGGCATGTTGACCGCGCTCATTCCCCCCCTTTCGACGTTGTCAGTCTTCAAGTCGAATCTCAAGTCATAGACTTCATGGACACTGGGTTGAGCACTCCGCCTGGCTCCGATGCAGACGCCCAAGACAGTCGTCGGAAGAGACGCAAAGTCCGCTTCGCTGGAGACGAAGCGCAAGACGGTGCACAACCGGCTGTGACCATCGAGATAGAGACACGCCCTGTGGATCTCCGGAGTGTTCCGAATATTTGCACTGCATTCGGCCGCCGAGTCGCCGTCAGCCACACGGCAAAGTGTCTGGGCTACCTCGACGGCTTGGCCCACGAGACATTCAGGCACAGCTTCTTTCAGTCTCCAGTGACGCGAGATTCAAGTCACGCTCCCTCTAGGATGAGCGAAATCCTCAGTCGACCTGTGGAGACGTCGCTCAACTTCGTCGAGCAGCTCAAACTAGCTCGCACTTCAGCTCTGGCCGTTTTGAAGTTCCACTCAACCCCATGGCTTCGTGATTACTACTCGCTGCAGGACCTTTCGTTCTTTCACTCCGGCTCTGGAGACATAGCAGATTGTCTGCAGACCGCCCATCTGAGTTTGGACTTTGTACAGCATTGCCCTGGTGATGGCTACCCGATTGAGATGGAAGACGCGAGCGACAAGGGAGCGGTAGAAACCGCACAGCTCACACATGGTGTCCGGAACCTGGCACTGTGGAGTCTGGGGGCCATGTTGCTACAGATAGGGATTTGGTCAGCGATCGATCGCCCAGATGATGTGGTGAATGTGCGGCGGCTGGCTCAGAGAGTACCCATGCTTGGGAGAAGGTACAGAGACCTGACCAAGCAGTGCTTGGAGTGCGATTTTGCTTTTGGCGACGACTTGTCCAAACCACGTCTGCAGCAGGCTGTGTACGAGAACGTGGTTTGTGGTTTGACGGATATGATTAGCAGTCTGGACATTGGGGACGACTAAGCATGTGATTCCGTGGCCGTCTGCAAAAGTTCCATTTTGTCTGCTAAGTTAGCTTCCATCCGCACTAGGTCGCCCTACACAGCGAGAATGGTATTGATAAAAGGGCCACAAGCAAGACTCGTTGATATCAGCTTCTTGGGCAAGATTTTGATACATGAGGACAGCGTCCAGGAGGCCTGACCGGTGCTGAGGCCGTATTCGATTGGGCGTAGCTGATCAAATATAACGCCGTATTGTATGCTTCGCTCATCCCAGATAAGATGGGGTACCACCGCAATTATTACAATTGGATATACAGGGTGTCTAGCAGTTCCCACTGCTTACGGCGTGGATGTAGTGATGACCGAGAAGCCGATATTCTCTCGATCGTCGTCGATAACTCGACCGTATCTGGAGGAGTATTAGCATCTTCAATATCAATTAAGAAGTGTGGTGAGGAACAAGAAGGACAGGTGGAAACATACTCTAGCAATAATCTGAAGAACCACACCTCCATGTCCTCCTTTCTGAGCACCGTATTCGCCCAACTCCTCTCTTGCAGCGCCAACCTCTCCGCCTCTTTCTTACCCAAGGCTCCATCACCAAAAAATCGCACAGCTTCAAGCCACTCCTCGCCGTGCAAACTGAGCGGGATATAGTGCGCCCACGCGCGCACCCACTCATAGTGCCACTCTCTGAAGATCGAGAACTTGTAGATCAGCGACTTGCTCTTCAAGAAGGCATAGAAGCGCCCCGAGAATGCGTTCCCGTCAATGTCCAGCAGATGCTTGTATTGATAAGCGTCGTGCTGCTCGACATAGCTGGTCACCTGGAAGAACTCCTTCTGCGCATCACAGTCACCCTCATCGCACTGCCCGACGTGCGAGAAAGCCACGTTGACGAGATCCTTGTACTCAGGCCGGGGCGTCTCCTTGACGCTCCATTGCGGGCGTGTGTCATCGCCGCGGTTGACAAAGACCTTGGCTTGGTCTGCGGCATTGATCTTCTGCACGAAGCGCTGGCGGTGTTGCCTCCGCCATCCGCCGTTGCGGGAGAAGCCACCTGTTGTGGAGCCTCGCCAGTAAAGCTGGTCTTTCTTGACCGGCCAATTCATGTCCTCTTGCTCTTCGTAGGGGACCTTGTCGTACCAGTACCATGGACTGGGGTATAATATGTCGTTGTAGGATGAGATCTTGCTCTGCGAGAAGATGGGAAACAGGTCGTGCACAACGTTGTAGGCATTCGGCCTATCGAAGAACCCATATGTCGAGCTGAGACTCGGGCTGTAGCAAATATCCGCCATGGCTGTGTCGTTGTACACAAAACCCAGCTCGCTCATACCATATCTCTCCACATCATCCACGCGATCCTCTTCCTCGATGGCGCGCGCCGGGCTATGGGGTGGGCACGACATCCGCGAGTGCGTCCAGACAGGCTGGTGTGCAAACACATTGAAACGCGTGAGCTTGGTCTCGGTGAAGAAGGTGCCGTCGTTGAGCCCCTTTGGCCTACGCGTGAACTGGTTCCGCGGGTTCGCCACGCTGTTGGCAGTCTTCATATTCTTATCCTTGGCCGTGTCGATCAGGCGCGCCATATCGTCGTACGGCACCACCACACGCGGCTCGTCGTGAATGTTGAATGCCAGGTCCATGCTGGGCAGGTATTCCAAGAAAGACTTCATCATGCCCTCGGTCGCATCGCGCTGCCAGTCGCCGCCGCCCTGAATGTGCGTGACCTGACCATCGCGGATCTGAACGCCCAATAGCGCGTTGTCCCATCCCAGCGCCTCGGCGGCGCGTGCTCGGATTGTTGCGGGCTTGAGCCCCCAGAACGGTGTGAGGAGCTCGTGGATCAGGTCGAACTCGTCGATCAGCAGGACGTTCTTGCTCGTGGCGTACTCGTACCATTTGTCAAAGTTCGGTGGGGGAGGAAGGCCATAGCGGCGTCTGTATTCGTCCACGGCCTCCGCGAGGGTCTTGGACTGGCGCGCCTTGGTCTCCTCGACGCGGTTCTCGGCGTCTTTGATAAGGTGCCACATAGGGTGTGAGCCGCCCGGCGCGGGCTTGAACTTGGTACGTGGTACATCGTTGTCTATGCTTGCAGCGGGTGGAGAGGTATGGTGTACTGGCTCGGAGGGAGGTGCTGGCTTCGCGCCTAGATTTGGTATGTAGTCGGCTGCTCGAGGAGTGCCGATGTGTAGAATGGTGTAGATGAGGAAGCAAAAGAGCACCAGAGCTCCGAGAGTGGTAATCTGTCGTTGTCGCATCTTCCAGTTAAATCAGGCGATCGTGCAAGCTGCACGCCGCATCCGCGAGGGCCCCCGGACCAGATTCGAGCTTCGAAGTTTGAAGGAGGAGGCAATGCTGCTTGCTCGTCGAAGCCTAGCAGCTAGGTCCACGCAGGTATTGAGCCCTCGTTTGATGGAGTGCACTGGACGGCATTGGAGCGTCGTCTTGAGCAATGTCAAACGAAAATTGTGGATGGCCTCGATTTTCCGTTGAATTCCTGGTAAGCATTGTCTGGAGGATGCGCCAAGCCCAGATCAGATAGAGATAGGGGCAACCTCGAGTTCCGCGCGTCAAAGCACTATCCTTGCATTGATCTGCAATGGCATGTGTGAGATTCTTGGTAAAAATGCCAAAGCGTAAACTATCTGTTTACTTTGTAGCACCACGGATGCAGACTGATGCATCTGCTTTAGGCTCGGAACAGAATTGTCTCGATTTCCTTGGCTCGCAGAGTATGTCATACTTACGCATACACTATTGCTCGAGCCTCTGTCACACAGTGGGTCACGAAGAGCACAATTACGAAAGATGCACGGAGTACTGGGGTAAAGCAGGATAGTGGGTAGTGACCGAGGCGAGGGCCGAAGTCTGAGTTCATATAGTCTCTAGGTGTCTCTGGAATTGGTAGGTGATAATGTCCTACATTCATCCCAGGCCTCAAGTAATATTTGCCAAGCTTTTGAGTTTTCCCCAACGCCCCTATGCAACAGCAATATCCTTCTTCGACACAACTTGTCCTCGACCAACCCTAGCTTGCCTTGTCTCGTGTAGCTTAGTAAAAGAAGCCAATGATCTTGCCGGAGACGTGCTTGCGACGGGCCTCCTCGTGGTCCATGATACCAGCAGAGGTGGTCAAGATAACGTAGCCGAACTGACGCGAGGGCAGCAGACGGACGGTCCACTTCTCGAGATCCGCAAGCTTGACGTTGTAGCGGGGAGAGATGACACCAGTCTTGTTGAGGCGGCCGATCAGCTGAACGACGATCTTGCCGGCGCGGTGATCATCGACCTCCTCGAACTCGCCAATGTAGCCTGGAGCACACGAATGTGTTAGCAGATGTTGCGTAAATATAAACATTAGACTACATGTGTTGATTCAGAGGAATGTGTAAGATCTGCGCAGTTTGATATATCGGCAACTTAAAGGGCTGGAGTCGTGGGAAGTTTGAAACTTTCGCCTAGTTATCATGCCGAATGGTGGGGAAAGAAACTTGCGCGCGTGGTTGTCGTCGTCGTCGTTGTATGTGTCTGCATTGGGAAGAGAGACAGGAAAGGAGGAGGAATTACAACATACCGTGCTTCTGCATGACCTGCAGGAACTTGACAATGACCTTGGACGAAGGTCGGATCAGGACCTGGCGCTTGCCAGCCTTCTCGGCGTTGTTGATGCTCTTGAGAGCATCGTTGAGAACGGAAGTGCGGACCATCTTGGCGGTTTCGTGGTGAAGGAGATTCTCAAATCTTGTGCGAGATGAGGTATCTGCCGACAGGTGCAAATGTTAGCCTTCGAGGCCTTCAGCGTGAAGAGTGCCCTCTAGGAGGGTTCTACCGCCCAGCGTCGAAGAGGAGAAGCGTATCGAGGAGGAAGTCGGCCGTCATCAACGCGTCGCACCGCATCGTCAACGCGATCGATCGCCTTTGAAAGGGTGGTCGGTTCGGTGTCGCGACTGGGCGATTCCATCCTCGATTGCTCTCCCCGGCCTTCGCGAAGGGGCATCCTTTGCCTTGACATGCTCAAGTCATGATTGCGAGTGCAGTTCAGACATACATACCTGGAGAGTTGTCAAATGGGGGATGGGAAGGAAGACTGATGATGGTGGGAGTTCGAAACGGGAAATCGAACTTTTCTTAGTAGGAGGTGCAAATCCAAATAGAGTGGAGCTTGTTTGTGAGCCCTAGCACCGACGCTCGGCCAGCGTGCGGTCCGTGCGTCAACCGAGACTTCAAGAAAGCGCACGCTTTTTCGGCCCTTGCAAACTTCCTAAGCAAAAGAGACACCCCACCTGCTGAATCACTAACCTTTTTCCACTTCTCTACAACAACCAAAATCTCTTCGAGGATCGCTTCGACACCAACTTGACAAAATCACCATCAAGATGGTAAGAACACCCATTGCTTGCCTTCCGCATCCGGATCGCGACTGAGTGCAGTCGGCGATGATGGTGATGATGCGATCGGACCTGGCGCACTTTTCGCGCGAGGCTTCTGTATTCGCATTACCCATCATTGATTGAGCCGCTCGCTAACGTCTATTGTTCCCACCTACAGTCGGACGTAGAAGAGAACAACGCCCCCGAAGTCGCCGAGGAGGTTGAGGTGTCTGGGGACGCCGCCTCCAAGGGCCAGATGTCCGTGCTCGATGCTCTCAAGGGTGTCTTGAAGCTCGCCCTCATGCACGATGGTCTCGCCCGCGGTCTGCGCGAGGCTTCCAAGGCTCTCGACCGTCGCCAGGCGCACATGTGTGTCCTCAACGAGGCCTGCGAGGAAGAGGCTTACAAGAAGCTCGTCATAGCTCTCTGCAACGAGCACAAGATCCCCCTGATCAAGGTTCCCGACGGCAAGCAGCTGGGAGAGTGGTCCGGTCTCTGTGAGTACACCCGAACAGCAGGATACGATATGCTTGCGACAGCGTGCTGACTTACTGGCCCTATAGGCGTCCTCGACCGTGAGGGCAACGCCCGCAAGGTCGTCAACTGCTCCTGCGTCGTCGTCAAGGACTGGGGTGAGGAGTCGCAGGAGCGCTCCATCCTCCTCAACTACTTCCAGACCGAGCAATAGACGGACAATACACGGTCACGTTGAGGCGGCAAGGCGTTTGTATTTCAATGGAAAATCGGTAGATGACACATGATGGGCATTTCGGCGCTTGATCATACCGTCATATCGACGACGGACCTGGGATGTAACTCGTGCCTCTTCGAATGGCAATGGTTCGAATATGGAGTAGAGATATAGGGAGATACAGCCAGCTCACTTGGCTCGTATGCGAATGCGACATGGACATCTGGACAGGACAAGTCCTGCGATAAAACATGGATGTTCCCCCAACGCCTGCTTGACTTGATTTATCGACTCTGTGAAGGCAATGCTATTGTAAGAACGTGACATGATGAGTATGTATCACCTCTCGATCATTATGATGTGGTAGCCATGTCCCGTCTTAACCTCGCCGTAGATCGGGCTGTCGACTGTGCTTGGCTGAAGGGCCCACGCAACATCCACGAACTCCTTCTCCAGCCTATCCTTTGTCATCTCCCCCAAGTTGCCTCCTGCAGTCAAGCGTCAGTCAAGTGTGTTAAATGCGATAATTACGCTGAAGAACTTACCCTGCTTCGCCTTGTCCTCCGAGAAGTCTCTTGCGACCTGGTCAAACTTGACCCCCTCGCGCAGCTGGGCCAGCGCTTCCTCCTTCTTGGAGTGCTTCTCACTGTCCATGTCGTCAGCAAGGCAGTCTCACACTCCGAGAACCTTCCAGGACTCATGATGTCTACCAGAGGATGTGTCTGATCTTGATCTTCTGCCCGTTCTGTTTGCCGGACCCCGATGCCTCCTTCGCATCGCTGCCCTTTCCCTTGCCTCCCTTGGCCCCGCCTTTAGCGTCGCCGCTTTTGTTTTTGGCCATTACGGTTTTGCTGAGAATGTTGATGCTGCTGCGATGAGATGCTGAAGAGCAGACGTTCAAGAGGCCCGGTCGGTTTTCTGGCAAGACAGCCGGCGGACAGCTGCTAGCCAGCCGGCGCTGACGACCAATTTGTTCCTATTATCTCCTGTACATGCGTGTGCTGCACCTTCACTCGACTTCACAAATTGATACACTGCACAATTCCCCGAAACGCCGTATCTACAATTCTCAAGGTCATGACTGGTACAAAACACAAAATTGGACGCCAGGTAATTTGCAAACGGATCAGGTTGAATCGAAGTGACGTGACCAGCTTCAGAAGTGGCAATACCTCATCAAAGATGAGCTGGCCATGACCACGTCGACCATCAACACCATCCGCCCCCACGCAATTTATATGTCCCTTCCCAGCTTTAATTCCCATGACAGTCCTCTGCGAAGTTTCTTGAGAGCTAGGCTCTGCCCTGTCGTTCCAGTTCAGACCCGCTGGTGACTGTGACAGACGACTGCAGTCATGGAGAAGGAACCACACACGGCGCTGTGATGACAGCTTTCGGTCAAACGCTATCTGCAAATCATTTGAACTAGTCCGGTGCAAGCAATGGCTTTGATACCCGCTACTCGTCTGGCGCGCCCGTGTGAGGCCCGCACGAGAAGGTTTTTAGTCTCTTTCATCATGCTGACACGTCTCTGGCAAGCCCATCGGGAGAAGCATCAGACTGAAGCAATCTCAATCCCCGTCGTAAATTTATCAACCATACAATGTGGGTTCGGATCGAGTTACTTATATGTCCACATAGCTCGTAAGTCATCATCTCACCTGCATTTTGCGCGTAGCTCAGGTACACGTGTGCTGCCACAGGGCTTGTAGCTTCGCCTGGCATGGCCACGAATTCAGAAGCCGGTCGGTCACATTCACCTCTAGGATATGATAATCACGGAAAACCCACCTCTAGGATCATCACCTGTGGGACACGTGCCTGCAGCCTAGTTATTCGGGATGAACAGTCGACCTGATATCACCTAGAGTTATCAGGTTCATAAATCCGTGGTCCTGCAGGGTGAATGGTGGCGTTCTATATGTCATGTCAGAGCCAAGCTCAAAACGAATTTCCAGCTCAACGAAAACAGTAGACCCGGTCTCGAGCTGAAGAACGCCACCTGCGGCCATGGGCTCGCTTCGACCAATGATTGCAGCAACATTTTGGGGTT
Organism: Plenodomus libanotidis; assembly: GCA_022609195.1. Taxonomy (NCBI): domain Eukaryota; kingdom Fungi; phylum Ascomycota; class Dothideomycetes; order Pleosporales; family Leptosphaeriaceae; genus Plenodomus; species Plenodomus libanotidis. The sequence goes on from JAGKQA010000095.1 coordinate 17,823, forward strand.
TGCACACCACATATAGGGTTTATTTATGTTGGAAATGCCGAGCCTCAAGCCTCGTCTTTAATTCCACTGTTCCTCCTTTCCTGGCCGTTATCGTTCAATATTGTAGAATTTCAGCGGCAGCACCTGAGCTGAGTATTCATGACTGTAACAGAGTCCTCAGATCATATATCTCTTTATAGAGTCCGGAGTCTATGGCTGTTTCCACGACCCAACAGAGCTGGCACCAAATTCTGACATTTCCGAGCCAGGTGTGAGTGCTCCCCGCGAAGTTTTCGCCGATTGGAGTGAGCGCAAATGCTTAACAAGAATTTCCTAGGTTCTCGCAAGCTTGATTGGAAATGCGCTACTGATGGTTGTGATGTTGTCATTTATTATTTTTCCGCCTACAATCCTCATAGTATCGCACATCAGCCCGTCTATGGAAATGCGCGGCTACCCACGATCACCATAGCGACGAATACATTGAAGCGGCCAGAAGAAACAATCCTGTTGAGGAGCACTTCCTCCAATTTTCCCGGGCGTTTTCAAAGAAAAGATGGCGGTTTGGAATTGATGACGATGCTCGATCCGACTTAGAGCAGGCTTTGAACAAGGTGACTCGGGCGTGAAACCACTCTATAGAACCTTCGCACTTTGGTGATTTCCAAGGCTCCAACAAATGCTAATTCTCTACCTAGTGTGTGTTCTTGGACTTTGTGACGCTCAGTCACTGACGGGCATTGCCATCCTAATAAGCGGCTATCTCACGTTGAAACCTGGCAGTCCTGGCATCGCAGCGTATCACTGGCAGATCATGGTGTACCTTGCATAGTTCGCACACCTGACGCATCTCTCTGGACTTACCTTCCTTCGAAAACATCTCCGTCTACACAATCGTGAGCGAAATTGGCGACTGTTGTGTATGACAGTGCTGTGGATCTTCCTGTTAGTGGCCGAGATTCCCACAGCTTATTTCAACTGGGGCTCGCGGGACAATCCCGCCAACGGCTAATACTTGTCATTGGGCACTGTCGAGCTCTCTGCTACCAATACCATTTCATACGCCATCTGCTTTTCCGATAGCAAAGTCGCGACATCACGATTCAAGCGTTCACCAACGCGCTGGACCGGCGGACAGGACAGCCCATATATTTGCGCAGATGTAACGGATATGGCCAGTACATCGGCCCTCCAGAACATGATCACATCGATACCATTTGCCAAGAAACGCTGTTCTTTCAACCTTAATACTGAGGCTGAGGCACGTTCAACCACAACCTATTCATCGCCGCCACCACATCATCAGGCAATGGCCCCTTCTTGATCGCATCCACACTAGACTTGATTTGCTCCAATTTGCTAGCGCCCAGTATTACGCCGTCTTCGGGCCCCAACGCGGAATGATAGCAGACCCAGCGCAACGCAGCCTCGATTTTGGAAGCCTGTTGCGACTCTAGCAGCTTTGTAAAGGTGAGGATAGCATCGTGCATCTCCCGTTTGTCAAAGATACCGCGGGCGAATTTGCCGATCACAGTGTCCTCGTCGAATCGCGTTCCCTTGGTATCACCAGCGGTAAGACGTCCAGAAAGAAAGCCTGCGGCCATCACGCTGGTCACAACGTCAGAAAGACTAAGCGCACTGCAGAAGTTGCAGAAGTTGCAGTTGAGGGTAAGGTAGTTGAAGTTCTCACTTGTACGCTTCGAAGCGAATGCCATGCTTCCGCAGTGACGGGAAGATGTCCTTTTCAGTGGTGCGTCTAAGGATGCTATACGCACCCTCGTACACAGTAGGCTTCACGAATCCGTTACGGTCGCAGATTTCAAGAAATTCAGAGAGCATGTATGCTTTCCAGTTGGACACGCCGAGCTATACTAAGAACAAGTCTCCATGATCTTGAAGAACTTCGAGCAGATATGGAATACCGTGCACTAACCTCTGTGAATAGACCTTTCTCGAACTGAGCATTCAGCCCCGCGGCCTGCTCCTCCAACGGCGTCTGCAGGTATGCTGACGATCAGAGAATGAAAATGGCAAGGAGAATGGGTCCCAGAACATGCATCAGGAATCAAATACCTCTCTGTCAGCACCATGGCAGTAAAGTACGCTGATCTTGCGCTCGCCGCCGCCGTCCAGCTGGACCCCAAGACGCTCACAACTTGTCGTCAGCGACCTCTCAACGGCCGCGGGCTTGAGGATGCCTGCGCCTGTTCCGGCATCGTGGTAAATCTTGGTGTCCACCAAAAAGCCCTGCTCGAGGGCGCCGACTTGGCCAAGAAGGGTCTCAGATGCGCCCTGATTTAGTGGCGGATATCTTGCTGCAGTGTCGATCTTGTTGATTCCCAATGACTGCAGTGTCTTGAGCAGTTCGGAGACACTGTCCACGGTGTCAAACGCGGCGCCGATCGAGGCGCCACCGAAGAGCAGCCGGGAATGTTGTGCCATGGCAGATGCTGGGTGCAGATGATCGAAGGTGAATGGTTTGGATTTTGAGATTGCATAACACTGACAGTCTGGGCCCCGAGCCAAGTTGTTCAGAGATAGAAAGCATGTGTAAATGCTGCAAGGCAGAAGGCATTTGTAATAAGAGCGAGGAGTGGCTTATATTTCCGCAGGTCCACTTGCTGTGCCGCAAGCCGGATCTGCCAGATCCGTCTCACCGGACACCGATCTATCCAAGCAATGGAGGATGCGAACGAAGTTAATGCCTCTCGAGCTCTCGTGACTGTGGGTAATTGGCCCTACTGCTCCATGACGATGAAGTATCGAGTGTGCACCAGGGCACGACAGCGAACAGCTTCATTGGAATGTATCGAATCTTTCTAGACCCTTCTGCAGCATTACTCTCATTGATTTGAGCAGTTGCACCTAAATCGTATAGACTTAAGTCATGTGTATTGGCATCTTGACCCAGCTGCAAGCTGCGCTGGGTCATGTTTCCAGCAGACCGTCTTCCTCAGCACTCTTGCCTCTCCTAAGGGCGCCAACTCCTCCAAGCATTGCTCCAAGCCCTTGCAACGCCCATGTAATCTCCCTAGTCGAAACCGAACATGTCGTCCAGCAGAGTCTTCACAAGTCACGGCGTTACGATACCCATTGAACCTTCGCAAGCTGACCGAGTATAGAGCAGGGTATTCCATCACCCAGGCCGGCAGGCCTAAGCACCGTTCACACCGTCAACGCCATTGGCGTGCTCAGCCTCCTCGTCCTCGTCCTCTGCAGCATCTTCCACCTCAGGTGCACTCTGCGGCAAGTTGTGCTCCGTCTTAACCTGTGCTATGAGCTGCTCCATAGTCTTCTTGAACTCCTCACCAAGCACCCCGTTCTCCCTCCCTGCAGCCTCTAGATCAACCCTCGCAACCCTCACGACCGCCCCGGCCAACGCCTCCAGCTCCTCCGCACTCAACAGCTCCCTCTCCGTTCCCTCCTCTCGCTCCTCCTTCCGCTCCTTCGCCACGCGACCCAAGAACTCGCCCATCACCTCCCGCGCGGTATCCGCATCCTTGCCGAGCCGCAGCCACGGGTCGTGCTCCTCGCGCCACACGCCGCGGTCGCCATCCCACGCCTCGTCGATACTGTAGCCCCAGGCGGCGTCGAATGCCTGCTTGGCCTTGCGGAAGCGCGCAGTGAGGATGCTGTTGACGGCCTTTTCGCGGGCGTACTTGGGCGCGTTGCGCGCGGCGTCGGCCTCGCGCTGCTCGAGCGTGCGCGGCACGTATTTGATGTTGGAGAGGAGGGAGGCGGAGAAGTTACGCTGGTGGCGGGTGGTAGTGGTTTGCAGGGGCTCGGCGAGGTCGAAGTTGAAGTCGTTGCTTGCCATTTTGGCTGGGTGTGGGAGGGTGGACCGGGTTGGCTGTCGCGTTACTGCGTAAGATGAGGACTGGTTATTGGGCTGAAAGAAGGAAGGACACACGTGTGCAAAATGCAGAGTATGTGTTTCAATAGAATTAGGCGTTTGGTGTTGGAAGCTCTCGAAGGAAAGGAGTTGACGTCGCGGGGGAGCTTGTGTCCCACTTCAGTACATTTCAGGGTCCGCCAAGCTCCGCTCTTTTAAGTTCACCGGCCCCCTGAAATTGCCTTCACCGTTATCATGATCGACAAGAGACCATTCCCATATTTTTCGCAGCTGTATTGAATTCCTCCTGTGCATTGTGTTCGCGAGGAAAGGCCATCTGGGTGAGCTGATGAGGTGCCCGGCTTGTTTCCGTTTGGAGCTAAGTATTAGTTTTAAGTACGCAGGATATCCGCCAATTTGAGTTGGACGCCACTTCAACATGTCCTCCGGACTAGGGGTAAGCAGTTGACGGCTTTTGTGAATCTCAACCACTTCTAACACGTATGGATGCGGCAGATATTAAGTAATTCTTTTAAGAGGTGAGCACAAATGTTGCTTGGAGATCGCTCGAAAGTTTGGCGATGTGCAATAATGTCTATCTCGACCCGGGTTTCACGACCTTGGTTTGGCTTCCACGAGCGTTGTCCTAGTCCACATTGCGAGAAAGTCAGACACCACAGCAAGACTTAAGTAAAGTTTCGTCATTATCCCGCGTTGCAGTCCGGTAAAGACTGTTTTGCAGGCCAATGCAGCGCCAATCTCTAAGCGATCAGTCTTGCGAGTGCCTATGCAGCTTGTCCGCAGACAAAATGCAGGATTTAGGGTACAAGAGAGACAAAAGTCAAGAAACCTCTATCCAGAGACAGCCTCAACAACAAACGAGCGTGCACGAGTGCAAAGACCCAGCCACCCTGTCCTCTCACTTCTCAAGCTGCTCCTCCTCCTCGGGCACCTCAGACGGCGGCGGCAACAGCGTCGTGTCAATTTCACTGAGCTTCCTCCGTCTAGGCTCCGTGAAGCCAGAAGCGGCACTACTTCCCGCTCCTCCCGGCCAGTACATAGCCGAACGAAGCGCCCCAATGTCAGCGGCCGCATCGGCCAGCTCTTTCTCGCGCAGACTGTTCTTGAGGTCTTTGCAGCGGCGCCACTGGTCGCGCTCACCACGCTCGACTTTGCGGCCTGCCGCCCATTCGGCGAACTTGGTCTCACCCTCCGTGTTGCGGATGTGGCTGCACTCAAGCTGCTCGTACAGGTTCCAGTCGTCGAGCTGCGAGGGTCTAGGGACAATGGTGATCTCCTCCATTGGCTTTTGGTTGGGCAAGCGGTCAATGATCAAACGTAGGGTGTAGATCTCGGACACCATGTTCAGCTTGATGGACCAGCTTCTCATCAGATATCTATGTCCGCTGTCAGCCCCACTCAAACACGAGTCGTAGAATTTGATGGCTTTGAGCGCCTTACACGCCATCGTAGCGCACACCAGCCTTTGGGGCGTTCATGCTCCGAAGGCGAAACCCTCTGAGGATGCGAATTTTCTGTCCGACCTGGGATATCAAATTATTGTGCACGTCGTTGTGTGGGCCTTCTCGAATATAGACCGCCTTGCCGTCGGGAAGTGCTTCTTCTCGTCCCGTGAGGAGGGCCAACGCTGCGACGCCATCACGACCCTTGGTCGCCTTTTCGACCGCCGCGCCTACAATGCCATCGCGGTGAGCGCAGCCTATGTTGAGCCACCATCTACGTGGGATCAGTCCGGCTTGACCTCGAAGAAATCAGAGAGACCACGGGGGGATAACCTTACTGTCCGGCGACAAATCTAGTGTTTCCCTCCACCTCAGAGTAGTCAATCGCCTCTGTAGGCATCCAGACGCCCATGCCCTCCGATGCTGTAGCTGACCAAACCACATTTCGTAATTTCCCGGTCATCAATTTGTTAGAGCGGTACTTGTCGATCGCAGAATACTCCGTTTTGAACCGTGACTGCCATCGCTGTTGCAGGTCCGTGGCAGTATTGATCTTGGATCCTAAGCCTGTCTCGATATTGACACCAGCAACAGGCACAGTATTCATCTCGCGATCGTACGCGCCCAAGATCTCCACGAGAAGTCTATCCAGTCTCGCGCGTTGAATCCCGGCGAACGTGATCTTCTGGTCTATGCTTGCGGCCGCAGCCTTCGATACTTCGTCGTCGAGCTGATCGACGAGTTAGTTAGCAGTTTGGCCGGATTAACTATTAAGAAGAGCAAGAGGCAAACCAATGCAAAGAGGGACCGCTGCTCATCCTCGGTGCAGATAGACCATCAACATGTATTCAACATACCATCATATCCATCACGAAATTGAGGTCGTCCAGCTCCGAGAGTGTCAGCTTGCGACCACCATTAGCCAGCGCCGCACGCATAGTATCGGACATTTCCAACAGCTTGGCCACATTCCACCCTTTATCGGTGACCCAGAACCCGCCGGCATGACTATCTCGAGAGGCGAGCGAATTATTCGAGGATACGGTGCGGACCCTGGAGAGGGTATCTGGAATCCATCGCCGTATTTAGCATGTCGTACAGCGGGCGGGTCGAGAGGTCTTCTGGGCAGTCCGATGCGAACTCACTGGCCGTCTTTTCAACGCTTGCATCGTAAGAATTTTCGCTTGGGATTTTGAGCCTGCGGAATTGGACGATTTCCTGATAGTTTGCCCTGTGAGCAAATCTGCTACGCACATGTAGGACTGTCGTGATAGAATAGAACGCACCTCAGAAGTCGAGAGTCGTCTTGCGACACGCGATAACGGCAGCGGAATTGCTTCGGACGCAGAAGAGTGGCGACGACCTCGACCTCGCATACCCATTGCCCGGAAGAGGCCTTCTTCCAGCTTATGAAGACTGAAGGGGGCATGGTCCTTGACGCTGTCTGAATCAAACGCCGCCGCGTGTTGCCAGAACGGGTTCTTGTGGAACACAGGACCGCTCTGACGGCGTTTCATTTCGGATGGCTTCATGCTGTCTCTCTTGTCGTGTGACGCCAGCACCCAGTGGTGTTTCGGTGGACGCTGATCATGTGACGACGAGATAGGTGAGATTGGTTGCTAACGATGCTATCGCAACGAAGCACATAGGTCAATGAGGGTTAGATGTCTCTGTGGCCCAGAGGCATTTACAACACTTCTAGACACATGCTGTTTCGCAGCGAGACACTTCGTTCAGGTTCCAAGTTGACGACCCGGGAAACTGCGTCGCGCCTTCCTTGGACAAGCACGGCAGACTGGCAAAGTCCGCTACAATAGAGAAGCAACGCCAACATGGAGATTATGCTAGATTCGTACTGAGCCAAACAAATGGCATTAGCTGGATCGTAGGTCTCAACACTGATTAGTGGAATCTGATTCTGAATTATGGTATCGTAACAAGGTTACGGCCGACGAAGATCGCAGTGTCTGGCCTCTGTCACTCCCTCACTCTAAAAGTACAAGTCCATTTCGTCTCGCAAGAAAGTGGGAGCGGGTTTGGCAACAGTAAGTGGTCCGAAACAGTCCAGACTGGGTAGGATTAGTATATAACCGTGTCCTCCTCCGCTTCAACCATCTCGCCTTGGTCCTTGTCTTCTGTGACTGGTGTGGGGGTTGGGGAGTCTTTGCGGTCATTAGTAGCGGTGGCAGCAGACTCATCTTGTGCGGCGTTGCTAGGACGGTCTCCCTCGACTGGCTCATCAACCGAAGCGTCGGCATCTGATGAGGGAGGAGGTAGGGCTCCGAGTTCTCTGAGTCTGTGCGCCTTGTCGCGTTTGAACAGTTGCAGCTCGTTGTCAATCTGCACCTCAGCCTCACGGATCTGGTCTTTTATAATGTCTTCTTGCTCTTTGGTGAGCTCCCACGGCCGATAGTACTGTTTCCAAAGTAAGTGAATTGGCCCAGTCTAATGCAACAGCATCTTGTAACACTCACCAGCTTCGGCTCGCTCTTGGTCTGAAGGCCTCTCGCACCAGCAAGTATGTTCGAATGACGGGTGCGCATCTGTTATTCCTGTCAGCTCAAGTCGCCGTTGGTAGAACAGGCGCGTATGGCAATTTCATGCACTTACAACCTGCTCATCAAAGCGGACCTGTTCAACCTTCCTGACCCTGTCAAGTTTTGCGAGTCTGTCGTTGCGGCGGGTATCGTCTTCGCTCTTCTGCTTGGCGGCTTTTTCCTGTTGTCTCTTCTCAATCTCTTGACGCCTCTTCTGCTGCGAGTTGGTCGAGGTTTGACTTAGGGTGCTTAGTAGACCACCAAATAGACGCTTCCCGCGCTTCTTCTCCTCTTCTTTGTTGACGGTCCCTCGCCGGCTCCGATCCTTGTCTCCGTAGGTCTGATTGGAGCCTGAGTCTCTCCTGGACGTCTCTGATCCTCGTCGGTCTTGTCGATGAGGCGAAGAGTCACGTCTTCTGTCTCCACCAAATGGTCTGTCGTGATTCGGTGATCGCACAGGCGATCGAGAGCGTCTCCGGAGTTCGTTGGGCCGTCTGTCTTGGTCTGGGGATCGAGCTTGCGAGAAGGAATCGCGCCGCCTGGACTCTGATGGTCGACGATCTTGTCGTGGCAAAACAGATGCCACGTCGGACTCGACCGGCCGTCGGGTGCTCGTTGACAGAATTGCTGCCTTTATGGCTACGTCCTTACCCGTGGCCTCCGCTTGTCTGGAGTCTTCCTGCTCGATCGCGTCGTTCCCGTCTTGTTCCCTTTTCGCTTCTGGCTCGGCGCCGGAGTCTGCGCTGTCGTCCACCTTTGCGCGCTTATTGGGCGCAGTGCCATGTGTACCATTAGGACTGGCCGAGCCCCTCAAGGACTTCCTCTTCAGTGTGCTCATGTCGGGCTGAGAAGGCTTGTGGATTGGCGGGTGAGTAGTACTGCAGTATTGTGTCAACTCTTTGGCTGATGTCAGTATGGAATTGCCACTGATGTGCTTACATGGTTGTCATTCTATTGTGAAATGCCGCGGTGCAATGTACGAAAGGCGACTGTCATAGGCAACAGAGACAAGCAAACAATCAGCACAATACCTCAGGGTGACAGTAGGTCTGCAATTGGCAATTGCGAGAACAATAATACCAGCATACACTGTGTATATAAAGTCGCAGCAAGTGGATGATGTTGAAAGAAAGTTATCTATACTTCAGGATTCGTTACAGCGCTGTCAAGGATAGCTCTCCATTGCATGGATGCGGCTTCCCCACATTCCACATGCAAACAGGGATCCTCGCAACGGCCCGGGGTAGAGCTTTGGGGGGTATTTCTCAGGCGGCAGGCTGCTGATCAATCTGCAAACCGACGCCGCCTTCAACGCCTCTCGTCTACAACACTTTGCGCAAGTCCATTTTTCCTCACCTGCTACCTAACCTCACCTCTTTCTCCCGCGCTCAAGCTCACATCCCTCGCCCGACTACCATACCGCAATCATGTCTCGCCATCACCCCGATCTCGTCATGTGCCGCAAGCAATCCGGCATCGCCATCGGGCGGCTCTGCGACAAATGCGACGGCAAGTGCCCGGTGTGCGACTCGTACGTGCGGCCGACGACGCTCGTACGCATCTGCGACGAGTGCAGCTTCGGCAACTACCAAAACAAGTGCGTCGTGTGTGGCGGCGAGGGCATCTCGGACGCCTTCTACTGCTTTGAGTGCACGCGCCTCGAGAAGGACCGCGATGGGTGTCCCAAAATCATCAATCTCGGTAGTTCACGGACAGACGTGAGTTCTCTTCGACTTCCCGGCTCTACTCTTCAAAAGTCATGTGTGGATGGCTTTGCTAACTGGTGTGGTTGCGTTATAGTTGTTCTACCAAAAGAAAACGAATCGGACGGGCACATACTAGTCCTTATGAGGCTCGGGTCTGGGCCACTGTCAGCATATTCGGTTTTGGCGTTCAGGAACATTTTGGTCAGGTTTTGGTGCTGGTTCTGCATGATGCATGGGAATGGTGGCGAAATACTAGACGGGTTGGATATAGCGATGTAGGGCTTTCCAGAGGCATATACCCCGAAGGACGTTGATATCGGAGCAGGCTGTGTTCTGTACAATGAGATATATGGACGTTGAGAACACTTTCGCACGAAATTGTTACTTAGTCTCGCGAAATTTGTGGGAGGGAAAACGCGAAAAGCCTACATTGACAGATTGAAAAGCAAAGGCATGATACCATAGAATTTGATTCATAATTACACCACTACTCTCACATCGCAGACTGCAACATGCCAGCCCAGTGTGGGTACTTCCATTCGGCATCTCCAGAAGAATCCCGGCGGGGGCGGAGCTCATCATATGTAGCTAACCTTGACGCCCATGCCCGCGGTCGCCTTGACCTTGTTCCAACTCGTCGCCATAAGGCGAGTGATGCGCTCGCGCATATTCCTCTTCCCAAACATCAGTATGAGCGTAATTATGAAGGCCAAGAAGCGCATCAGCAGCATCGGGTTGGTATGCAGCGTTGCACTCATGCGCTCGATCATGGCGCGCACGTTTGCGAACATGACAGCCGCACGGCCACCGAAGCTAGCTGGCACGACAGCCTTGTTCTTGTTAGGAGATGTGCCGCTACCCCCTCCACCAGCCGCTTTGCTCGACTTTGGTAATTTTGCTGGTTTTGCTCCTGAACTTGGCGTGGAACGACTTCGCCGTGTCTTTGCGGTCGAGGAACCGCCTGTACTCGTCGTATCGATTCCATAGTCGATTTCACTCCCTTCTCTCCGTGCGCGCTCTTCCTCTACTTGTCGTTTCTCGCGTGCCTCATTTTCGGCACGTAGTCTGCGAGCTTCCTCAAGATCTTGCCGCAATTTCTCATCCTGACGTTCCTGTTCTTCTCTCTCCTTCTTCTCGGTCTCCTGTTGGTCCTCTTGCAAGCTTTGCAGGGCTTGCAGGAAGGCCTCCCTTCTCTCGTCGTCTAGCACCGAGCTGACGCTAATGAACTCGCGGGCGTAATCCCATTCATTGTTTCGGATGAGCACGTGGAGCGTGTACAATTCCAAAATCTTCACCCTCGCGTTGAGGTCCCGAGGGGTGTCGGCTCCGCTCCGCGCGTTAGAGGGAGACCTGCGTCGTGTCGAGAGCCTTGGTGATGTGGGTGATTCAAAATGGTTGGCGAGGTCCAGGTGAGGGTTTGCTGAGGCGGCGAGAAAGTTCTCGAGCCGCTTCTGATTCAACGTTTGTGACCTTGCATGAGTCAAGAGGAGCGTTGCCCTGCATACTTTGTTAGCAGACAGTTTGAGGCCAAAGCACATGGTGGCGCATACAAGTTAATGACTACATCCGAGTCCACGTCACCTTCGACACCATGGTATCCGTTCGTCACCACCTCCTCCCATACGTCGCCATCCCGCACTTTGGCGCATACTGATCTCCACTCTTGCGATCCAAACGCCTCTTTGCCCTCCTCCGGTTCCAGGGCGGCGATAGCATTGAGAATCGCGATGTACAGCGTCCATACCTTGATCCTAGTATTCCGCGACGCTTTGGCCACTGGTGCGGGTTCTGTAGTTCCGTTGACACCTTCTGAGGATATTGCTGGTGGTGTGAGAAGTGGCTCGATAGTGGTGAGAGCCTCGGGTAAACGACGCGTCAGGAAGAGCGTCGAGGACTGGCGGTACGTCTTGGAGACGTATGATGCTGAAGTACGCGTCGAAGCGGAGGAGCCCAAGGATGTTATGGACGAGGAGAGGGCCTGGCGGGCTGAGGAGAAGCCCGTGGTGTTTGTTTGGCTCAAGGTGGTTGAGAATGACCTGTTGGTGGGTGAGGCAGCCATGTTGACTACCTAGGTCGTGCTTGTAACCAGACCACTTGCCTCAAACCGTCATAAGTCGTGCTTCAAGAAGCATTAGGGATGGGATGAAATAGAGCAATCAAATCAATGTCATGAAGAAGGCATAGGCAGGTCTTGGGTGCACCGGAAAGTGTCGTGACATTAAAATTCCAAGCTGAAGCATGTGCCTTAGAGGTTGCCGCTCTCAGCGCCGGCTGCCCATTTCCAATTGAATTCCGAGCCTCGGCCCACCGCTAATTGAGCTGGTCTGTGCGAGGTAGGCGGGGGTACCCTGACTTGGCCGTTCTAACCCCAGTCTCTGCTCCAATTTCCCCGGACTTTCGCTTTTGTTGTTTCACGCTCGAAATTCAGTCGCAAAATCGTATACTTTTTGCGAATGGGGGGGCTTACTCTTTCCGATTTGATGCTTTCCATGTCCTTGATTTGCTATGACACATATGGAGCGGGTCTCGACATGTGTCAAGCATGAGATTTGAGGATCACGCGAGCCCGCGACCGACTAGCCTCACCTTGTCCATTCGAATTCCACGATGCGTTCAGTTGCACGCTCCACCAGCTTCTCCAGTGCTTCTACACAAGTCGGTCCAATGTGACGACATCTGCAATACGATGAAATGTCTACTTCTCAAAGACACTGCGTTTGCAGCGCTGGACATCAGCGGAGTACGATGGATCCCACTGCCTCGACTCTGGCTTGGCTGGCAAACGAGTCTGTCGAGATGAGCCGGGAATTTACGGGGCTTCGTTGACCCATGTCGGTCGTTCATCGAGCCAGTCAATCAGTCATGTCGGAGCTCAGCAAGTGCTGTGTCAACGTCGTTAGCCCACTTCGTGAGTATTCACCTGATACGACCACCGACAACACGCTCGACAAATCTGTTGGCATCGACGGCACCTCGCTTGGTCGCATCGCAAGGTCGAGCCGGATGGATACTGGGAGGTATGCACTTAGGTGCTTGTGTCCATGACCTGCGGTCTGGGAAACGATCTGGAACGAAGGACCAGTGAGCATGCACTTCGGACCGGCCAGAGCCATAATTGTATCGAAGGGAAATCTGTCAGTCTCAACAAGAGATCGGAACGAGGGAGAACTGGTTTCAGACGAAAATGGCAGAAGCGATGAAGTTATGTGTCTCTGCCAATGCTGGACCTAACCGTACGCGGAGACAAGCATAAGTTCTCGCAGTTGTGGCTGGAAAAGAATTGCAGCTATGGGATCCAGACCGCTGCAAGTGTATGGGAGCTTTGAGTCTTGCGATTTGTACGGGCCGATGCCGTGCCCATTGCAAGACATCAACACCGGGACTGAAGCATCGCGACTCTCCAGTACCAGATCTGCTACTGACTATGAAAGCCATGCAGTGATTGTTGCAAAGAAGGCTAGTTCTAACCTGCTTCGAAAGATCATGTAAGATGGTGAAGGCAGCCCAGCAGTAGGCTACAGCCAGTGTCTGCAATCTTCATCCGCTTGAGTGCTCATATGGTAGCATCTGCAACATGGAAGTAGCTAATCACTCTACCTGTCAAGCTGCTCTATTTCTTTCCTGTTCTTAAGCAGCCTACTTTGGAGAACACATGCCATGAGATAACATCACAAGGATTGGTGAAATAATTCAAAGCAGCATTAATTATTTTGTGGCCCCTCTCCCGATATCTCATAAGTGACCTCACCAGTTTAGCACCAAACCAACAAACACCGCTGGCATCCTGTACAGACGTCCCGTCCGAAAGCATTGACGAGGGACACAGGAATCTGAAAATCTGAAGTGCACCTGTCGTGGTCATCCCAAAGGTGGTTCTCCCAGAGGTGAGTACTCCAGAGGTGATTCTCCTATAGACGGTTGTCCCAAATGTGCTCCAAAAACTGCTACGGAGCAAGTAGCCAGGACTTTTGGTGGCGACGTCTAAACTATATCAGCCTCACCGATCTCAGCTGTCGTCTCCTGCACCGCATAGGTATCAGCGGGCTTCAATCCATCATCACAACAGGGCCTTCAGCTCGGTCTCTGCCCACTGACGCTCCTGCCGTGGACTCATATGACAGCAGTATTACCTCGACCTACAAATCGAATTGCAACTTGGCTTGCCATCTACAGCTTTTCTTTCATCCTCTAGCAGCATATTGCCTCATTGCACTGCTGTGCACCATTTGGCTTTCCTGGACTCACACTCATTCCTCATCAACCTCCAACAACCATCTCAACATGGAAGCTCACCAACACAACTTTTACCAGGAGTTGACAAGCATTTTGGAAGCCATCAGTAGTTCTTATGCTGTTTACATTGACCTGGAGATGTCTGGTATTTCCACAAACACGGCCAGCGACGACCAAACCGGCATGAGTCTGGGTGAAGTATACGAAAAGGCCAAAGAGGCAGCTGAGACTTTCACCATACTACAAGTGGGCCTCATATGTGTCTCCTGGGACAAGGTGGCACGTGAGTACGTCACAACAACATACAACAACTCTCTGGCACCTAACATTGTTGGAGATGACCAGATCTCTAGAGAGCTTGCCAGAAGGGTAGAGAGACAGGTCACCTTCTCATCACATACCTTAAACTTTCTCATCTCCAATAACTTTGAGTTTGCCTCAGTCTTTGATGGGGGCGTCCCTTACCTTTCTGTTGCTGAGGCGGGGCAGTTGCGCGTAGCTAGCTGGGTGAGAGACCGGGAAAGAGCCTATGAGGGCCGCATCAAATTTTGGGATCTTCCAGAAGAACCACAGACATTTTGCAGGCTTATGGACTCCAGGACCATATAATGGATCACCGCCAGGAAATTCGGGATCTCACGGTCAAACACTCTCACTTTGACCAGCCCGTATGGTGGCCATTTCAGCCCTTTCCAGAAGCGTCTCGTTCAGCAGCTCATCGACGATGATCATAGCGGACACCGCGCGACCAGCATCAAGGGATCCATTGACATGGAGGTCTCTCTCGACAATCCCAGAACGGAACAAACAAACGGCCGCGTCCAAGTCCAGCGCTCTCAAGCTACTTATGAAGCTCACCGGTTTCCGTTTCATCTGGGACGCCATCACCGGCGAATCATTCTCCAAGCAGATTAATCCAGAGATCACGGTAGGGAAAGATGCCCAGGCCATCATCTTGCTTCGCCAGCGGCTGCTCAAGTGCGAGAGTCGACTTCGTAAGAAGCGACCCATTACTGTCGGCCACAACATGCTGTACGATCTCTACTTTCTGTTCCAGACCTTCAGCGGCAAGCTGCCCGATACTGTGGGAGAGTGCCAAGAGCTCATGCGCAGCAAGACGGTGAAGGTAGTCGACACAAAATATTTGTTTACGCGTAGCGACCAAGAGATGATGCCAGACTGCAGTCTCGAAGAATGTTTTAACACCCTGCGCACAGCAAAGCAGCCCATGGTCCGGGCCAAGTCCAATGCTTTCGGCTACAACAAGGCGATGCCTCACCAGGCTGGCTACGACAGTGAGTCTAAGCCGCCATGCATGGTTCACTTCCTCACAGTCCCATACATCTGCTTATACAAAGCCATAGCACTTGAGCGTACACTGACCTTTGACCTCGAATAGACTTCATGACCGCTTCTGTTTCCTCAAAAAGGCCTACCAGCTCTGTAACAACCCACAAAGTAGATCATTCTTCGCGAAGACGTCCCAGCCGCTACCAATGGCAACAACTTGCGCGCTACTCGCCAGACCTCCCACAACCTCATACGCAAACGTGCTGTCGCCAGGAGCGAGTCTCTTATGGATGAGGACATCGAAAATGATGGCACGTTGATGAAGTTCCAGCCGCTGAAGCCGATGGTGGCTTCTGCCTCAAGTCCTGTGCTCGACAAATCAAAGAAGGAGAAAAGTATCGGCAATTGTAGCGATGAGGACGACGACAAGACTAGCGGAGAGCTTCCCGAGTGGAACGACAGTGTATTTTGGAAGCGCTATGGCAACAAAGTCCGTGTCAGCGTTCCCGGCAAGCTGCTGTGTATTGGGTACTGAATATACGTGCTGTGTACGATCAGAGAGCTCTGTGGGTGGAAGGGGGGGGGGCTGAGAAAATGCACGACGAGTACTATAGCGGAGGGGTGTACGAGATTGTTCTAATCTTGATATACGAGGAGACTACAAAGCGATAAAGTCATTGCAATCTACATCAATTCTTGACATCACTGCTCGAGAAGAGGAAAATATCATGACATCCTTAGACATCCCAAACTTCGTCGCCGTCCTGCCAAGCCACTATCATCCGGCGAACAACCTACAGATGCTTACCTCAAAGGTGAGTATCCCAAAGACGATTTTCCCAGGGCGATTTTCCTGTGGGCGATTGCCCGGGGACTATTAGGTCGTAGGCAACTCTTACATTTACTATAACATTGGGGCTACCGTTCATGGTCCTGTCTTTTAGCCACCGGGGCTTCCTTCCGCCGTGCTAACATGTTGTCCTCGTGACCACTGTATAAGAAGAGACCGACTGAGCACCCATTTGAATGTGCAGGTCTTGGACAAGATGGACCTGCACGATCCATAACTCACCAGCTGGACAGGGAGTAGCGATGGCAGCTGTGTGTAGGATGTTAATACAGGTAAACCCGGTTGTGCATTTGACATTGCACCACAATTATCCTTGGTCATGCTCTCCTCAGCTTGAACTGACAGACATTTGCAGCCAACTGGGCACCGGAGGTTTTTACTACAGTGGTCTTGATATCTTTGCCATTGTGCCAGGACCTAAGCCACAGATGTCTTCGTCTCGACCCTGAATCCAGCAGCGTTGACTCTGTCCACGAAACCTTGGCCAAGGCAAGCTGGTGTGAAAACGCCGCCACCGCCGAGATCAACGTCATCTTGAAGGAGTGTGAGAGCCGCCTCGGCCAGGAAAATACCAGTCACTGTAGCATCATCAGTAAGTAATAAGGCACTAATCCAGCTGACCACACTCACGATGATACATGCTCCCTTGGAACTGCGCTTTGCAAAACGCCAACTTGTCGTTCGCCTTCCAACCATCGGGTTTTCCGATAGCACGGTACTCGATCCTATGCCTCTTCGCCTGCTCGGCGGACGGGCCCTGACCCTGGGCGTACACGAACTTCTTCAGTAGCCAGCGCAAGGGTGGAAGCGTGACAAACAGGATGCTGGCGAGGCTGATGCCGAGATGCACAAGGAACCCGGACAGCCAATTTCTCACCCTCAGCTGCTCGGTAAAGTGAAAGTTGGGTCCATAGAACTCGTCCTTCTTGGCGGAAATCTGCGACAGCAAACCCCACGTGCGGTGAACAATCGCACGGTCGCTATCGCCGGCGATGAAAGTGGTAAGCACACCCAGAGAGGGGACGTAACGCGTGCCGGTGAGCTTCTGGGCGAGCGGAGGAGACTGGGATGCAGCTTTGGGGTTGGGAACGGGCGAGAGAGCATAAGGCTTCATGGCCGCTGCGATTTCCTTGAGGCTGAACATGTCGAAGAAGCTGAGGACAGTGGCCAGCGTCCCTCCAGATGCCGCTCCGCTGCTAGAGGTCAGTGAAACATGTTGAGGTCGCGCAGTAGATTGCTGCTTACTCAAGCTCGTGAACGGATAGTACGACCTCGTTTGTCTTTGCGTTGAGCTGTGTACGGTTGTGCTTTGCTACAGCCCATGTGATGAGGTCTGCCGGAGCGGACTCGATGCCGATTTCTGGAAAGAGCATACTGCCGGACTGCTTCGCTGCCTGTTCGTACTTCTTGATCATCCTCGCTACGAAAGGCGACTCGCCCGTGACATCAAGGTAGTGAGTTCCGTTCTCGGCACATGCTTTGAACGCCTAGGGGAGGTCAGACTTGTCCACGCCAAACAATGTTTGGAACTCGGTGCATATTGCCTACGTGTTCGCCATAAGCACCGTAGGGCCCGACCGTGGTGATCAAGACCATTGTCTTCTTGGCCAATGCTCTGAGTTGCTCATCGTTGAGCTCGCAAATTTCAATGTCTGAGGGAGAATTAGCCGTGTTCTAAACGACAGTTCATCCCACGCCTTCGCGCTTCTGGCAACACGCATGCCACACCTTTCTGCAGTTTGCAGACTGACACGTGGATAGGCACGATTTCCCATCTTCTGCAAGTCATTCTCCGTCGTTCTCGTCCCTCAGCGGTCAACAATCACATTGAGGTCACCGCTTGTCAAATTTCAAGCGGGGTAAATCGGAACATAGCACGTCTCACGCCAAAATCGGAGAAGCACGCACCGGGTTGTTGACGATCCGGATTCAATGGCTTGATCTCGGCAGCAAGTCTCTCAAGCTTGTCACGACTGCGGCCAGCGATTGCCCACTTGAGACTGGTTGGCAGATTGGTGGTAATATGCTCTACGGTGTATTTTCCCGTGTAACCTAGTTGTATGTCAGCAGAAGGCCTGAATAAGGGCTAAGAACTACCAACCAGTGGCTCCAAATACCACCAGGTCGTACTGACGACCATGCTTGTAGAAGGCCATCTTCAGTTGGTCGCGAGTAGTTGATATGGTGCTGTCCTAGGAAGCGGTTGCAGTTTAGTCCAATACCGTTGCTGAGACGCTGGTGACAGTCCTATCACTCTGAAATCGTGCAATGCTGAGTGACAGCATTCAAGTGTAGTGGCTCGAAGGGTATCGGTCTCGCATTCTCTATGAAGTTTATGCTCCTTGCTGCTCCATCTTGGTGATGTCAGTACCGAGAAGGTGCCTCGGCTCGCGAAGTCCTCGCCATTCTCGTACAATGTACAACGGCCGACATACATTCTGATGCACGTGATACGATACCACTTTGAAGTGACTTCATATTGAGATAATATTTCCACGAATACACAATTCCTCCGGGTCAAATCGCATGAAAAAGAGAATGTTGGTTGAGACCAGCATAGCAGTCACGTGCCGATGAGTCAGCCAGGAGCAGCGGTCGGCTGCTGTTTGCCTCAGGCACCCTAGTCCAAAAATTCCGCGCCTTCCACAACCTGCGAAATCTATAGCAGCAACTCCACCCTCGAACTTCCGGCGCTGCGTCAACTTAGTACTTTCCTCCCAAGTAAAAGTCGACCTCACATTCAATCAAAATGGCCAAGGTATGATATTATGGTCCAGAGACCTCTCAAGATATGTACTGACGTATACTTCATCTAGCGAACCAAGAAGGTCGGAGGTACGTTTTCGAAAAGTCCCACGAGGAAGCACCCATTCCCCAAGCGAGACGAGCCATGGACGAGCACGAAGCGCACAATCGGCATAGATCAGCAAAGCATCGAAAGAGCAAAGGAACATTATGGATGACTTTAGCACGGATGAGACGTCATGGAATTCGCTGAAGGCGGGGGCATGTGCAAGAGCTTGGAATGCATCACAACGCATCTCTCTTCGACCACCGCTGCTGTCCGGCCGATTGTGCTGCCGAAGTGCTCAACCTCAATGCTCGGACCGCTCAGGGCCATTACATGGAGCAGCGCAACAGCGGACAACTAACAATGACTTCTAGTCACCGGCAAGTACGGTACTAGGTACGAACAAAACCACCACCTTGAATGAGAGAATGGCGATGCACACCATCATCACCCTTCCGCACTGCTCCTGGTTGGGACCTTTCTGTATGCCATTGTGGTTGCGCCGTTAGTCGACGACAACCACAACCACGACCAGCCACTTTCGAATGAGCAGTGCTGGCAAGGCTGGGATGGATGCACGGATGCGAGCGAGACAGGAAGCTGACACAATTATGTAAAGATATGGTGCCTCTCTCCGAAAGTCGGTGAAGAAGATGGAGATTACCCAGCACGCCAAGTACGTCTGCACCTTCTGCGGAAAGACCAGCGTCAAGCGCCACTCTGTTGGCATCTGGGATTGCAAGTCCTGTCACCGCACCATTGCGTAAGTAAATCCGGAGCCTTCTTGGCTGAAGCTGTGCCCGAACACTGCGACGAGACACTAACGACAGATCCAATAGCGGAGGTGCCTACGTCGTCGCCACACCTGCCGCTGCCGCCATGCGCTCAACTCTGCGCCGACTTCGCGAGATTGCCGAGGTGTAAGGAATATGGCAGTTGATGGTTGGAAGGGACACGAATTGCAGCTTTGGGAGGTGTTATCATGGTCTTGGTTGCTTTGAACATTTCCGGGTATCGGGGAAACAAAAGGGACATTCCTCGAGCAGGGCATACACTGCGCACATCGACCACGGACGGACTGATAGTCTCCGACACAGATCTGGACGGGGCGCAGAATCAGACAGAGAAATTTGAATCCATGAAGAACAGTCGACCGACCAATTTCACGACAGCCTGATTGTCGAACTGTCGTCGGTGTTTCAAAGAACTGAATGAGATCGCGTCTCCAAGTGGGAGCTGTCCGCGACACTTGAATTTCACAGGACGATCTCGTACAGAGTACCTTATGAGCGATGGCCCTTCGCGGCAGAATAAAGCACACACCAAGCTCCGGCCGTTGATCGATGCTGAGCCGTCCCCTGAAACATCCCGACCTCCAAGGCGAGATCTTGTTTGTCATCCCGGATTGTGCTCTGTTTTGTGCAATCGCATCTCGTTGCCTTACCCTGCCTTCCGGATCTACTGCGCTGAGAGACCGAACCAAAGACTGACCAGCTGTGCCTGACCGAACACGCACTCCAGGCAGGGCACGTCATCCGCACAGTCGAGATTTCCAGATCAGGAGGACACCCTTTCACTCTGATGTGGACCCGTCCGAGTGGACATGCGTATGCGTCACTTTCCTCGTGTGTCTAACTTGCGTATACCTTTAATGTCTGGACTCAGAAAATCCCAAGGTGTGTTGTCGAATTGAGTCACCAGTGGAAATTAGCAGCTTTCGCGAATCGGCCAGTCTGGTCAGGGCGGTTGCTAGTTTACGGATGGTCCTTTCCGAAGCGAAACTATGGCGTCGAGGTGTGGTCCCGTGGACCCGAAACCAAGTGAAATGGCACAGTCCAAGTCACTGCCAGTCACCCTGGGACATATTGCTTCTTCCTTGAGACAGAATAATACATGAGGAACCCTGTACAGTCTGAATACATGCACCTGAGATAACTACTCACCTGGGTATTTCAGGAGATGTCCCAAGGACTGCAAAGATGCAGAGGCTGGTTGGCATGTGTGTCTCGGTGCGCGATCACTTATCCGATGGACCCCACTAAGCCGGGAAACCGCACCTCTTCAAATCACATCAAAGTTACAGCAAGTTATGAATGAATTGAGACTGGAAACGCGGTTGAACACGCCAGCTACCGTCGCATATCTCCAGCTCATAGCTTATTTAACTCGGTGATTCATGGACAGACTTGATTGAAATCGTCAGTCAAGTTATTGTGGGAGCTGGTGGCTGGACAGGTCATTCATTTGCCCCACACAAGCGAGGCGAGCGGTCATGCACAATTCCCGATTCACTTCACTTCACAGCCTTCGTGATCTCCTTCACTTTCCTGTCTTCAGTTCACTGTCTTCGAGAACGAGATCACTATATACTTATACGAGTGTCTCCGAACTGCAGCTAGAATATATTGCTCCTAGATTCCATCTCAGAATTCAGCAAGGCCTGGCCGCGGCATTCACACCTGCAACCCAACCAAGATGCTCAGTCGCACTAGGCTCTATTTCAAAGTACTGCCTTGCCACTTCCAATTGGACCAAGCCTGACCGCATGCCTCCAAACGATCAAGAAGCAACTGGCTTTCAGCGCGCTTAGTCAGTGAGATCTCCATCCCATCCCGCTCAAAATTGGAGATTTCGGCCTTGTCATTCTTTCCCTTTCCCCCTCTGCAAGAAAACGGCTGACCCGCTAAAAAAAGGAATATCGGAGACCCATTCCATCAGTGCTCTTTACCACCTGCAACCAAACCGCACCCGCCACAACACCCTGTGAGAGCTGACCACAGTGCCTGCGGCTCATTCACCCCAACCCCATCCACCCACGCCAAATCAACATCAATAACCACAACAAGCCAATTCATTCATCTTGAAAAAGACGGCTTTCATGCCTTCTTCAGTCCTGCATCATCTCCTTTTCAATTTCATTCAAACTGCAGTTCTGTGATGGCCGAACAGTGCATCGTTTGTCTAGAGCTTCTGGACATTGCAGAACCCTTGCAGCGCTCCAGCTTGCAGGATGATGATGGCCAACTGCCCGCGGACCTCGCCTTGGCTGCTGCTGCCCCATCCACTACAGCTGCCACCACCACCACCACCACCACCAACACAGATACGCTGATGCAAGATCTGGGAATCGCTAAACTGGATAACAATGACAATATCGCTGTTATCCAAGTCTGCAATCATGTTCTTCATGACTCCTGTCTTAAGGAATGGACCGTCAAGGCAAATAGTTGCCCCTTCTGCCGCCAAGCCTTCCACTTAGTCGAGGTCTATGACAAAATTGGAGGTGAGTCTCTTTGACCCACCCACTTCATCACCCTCCAAGCTCGGCTTTCGAATAACTAATTGAGTACTTGAATAGGAACCCTTCTGAATACATACCAAGTCGAAGACAAGAAACAAGTTGCCGAGTTTGACCCCCTCGCATGGCTGGACGAGAATCCCGAGGAAGAGGAGGAGTTTACACCATGTCCGATCTGCAACACTGCCGAGCAGGAAGACGTCCTGCTCCTGTGTGACGGCTGTGATACGCCGTATCACACCCACTGCATCGGCCTCGAAGAGGTTCCTGAGGGTGCCTGGTTCTGCATGGAGTGTGCGGATCGCAACGGTGTTGCTGTCCAGCAGACCCACAATGTCGTATCTCGGGCAACCGGCCGGGCTAGGAACCAGGGCCGTCGCAGCGGTTTCTTCCCTCGCACTAGGGGCAGCATGCGGAACGAGAGAACGAGAGCGCGAACAGACGGATGGCTCGGTGCCTGGGGCCAGATCGCGGATCACGTCCATGGTGCCTTGGGCATTGACCTGGACTCCAACGATGACGAAGAGGGTGATGGTCTTCGTCTATACCGACGTTCGCAGCGGACCCGCGAGAGTGACCGCCGCGAATGGATGCGCTGGCAACAGCGCTTGACCATAGCCAGTCGGGCCGGCGCTGCCCACGTTTTTGCTCAGAACATACAGAACGTCGTGTCGCAAGGCGCTGGATCCCGACGAGCAACACCTGCGGCCCAAGAGGAGAGTCCGGAAGTTCGAGCAGCCTGGCGGGCCTTTGAGAGAGCTCGAGCTGCCACGCCTAACGCGCCAAACGCCCGGAAGAGAAAGTCGAGGTCCACCACCGCATCACCCATTGAGCCTCAGCCAGAGCCCTCGCGGCCTCTGAAGCGTCCTCGCACTCGCCGCATTCCCAATCAGGCTGAGGCTAGTTCGTCGATTGCTCCTTCAACGACATCAAGCAATCATCCAAGTGAGCGGGTCGCAAACTCGCCAATCGCGCCGTCGCCACCTGCCATGGAAGAGGCGCCTTCATTCTTGTCGACTCTCCTCAAAGAAGTCGAGCAGAGCGCACCGTCTGATGATGAGACAGTCCGCAGCGTCTTTGGTCTACCGCCAGCCGTCGACCCGTCGTCGCCTGTAGCGTCACCAGCTGGTTCTTCGCGTAACACCCCCCGGGCAATGTCCTTGACACCGCCGCCACCACAGTCGCCATCGATTCCCGCTGCCAGGTCCGGATCCGGATCACCGGTGCTCTCACTGAGCTCACATATCGAGCCAATCTACCCACCTGCAAATTACTCACCAACACGAGTACATGGGGACTCAAGCGACTCGGACAGTCGTGCCCAGCGAAAGCGGAACTGCTCGCCAGAGCTGAAGCAGCCTCGGCCACAGCGGCCGCTCGAGGTCCGATTGTCCCGCTCGCAGGATTCGTCGCCTGCTCGGAAGACACTGCCTATCGAGGTGAAGGACAGCATCATGCAGGTGGTGCGAGCAGCGCTGAGACCGCACTGGAAGTCTAGCCAGCTTTCTCGGGATCAGTATGAAGCGATCAACCGCAGCGTCTCTCACAAACTCTATGACTCGGTAACTGGCCCAGCCACAGTGAACGAGGAGGTAAAACGACAGTGGGAGAAGAGTGCGACGACTGAGGTTGCTCGTGCTGTTGCAGAACTGAAAACCTCATGATTACGAAACGAGATGCACGGTTTTGCAATCGGCGACGAACGCATTCCTTGATCCACGGAGTCGGGCGGAAAGATACCCTGGCATACCACATGGTCCGGCGTTTTCTTGTCTTATTTTATTTGGGCCACGGCATCGCGCAATGGCGTCGGATGGACATGGTTTTGGTTGACTCAGAGAAGTCTTTATTCTTCAGCATTTCGGCGCAATGGATCGCGGGAGAAATCGAGCCTCGCATTTTCTTCAGAGCATGTATGTATTTTGGGGCTCGCGGAGGTGATAGATAGGTAGCTTCTTGTCTCAAGGACATTGCTTTGGTAGTCTTGGTGCCGCCGTCGTGCGTTTTGACGACCAACACGACGTAGCTCGGGAAATCGATGAATCTGCTCGATTGAGGCTTGGCATGCAGCCGTGACATGAGTAACAGTCAATCGTCCTTCAGAAGTAGCTGTGTGCGAGCGCGAAACCTCTGCGTCCTAGCTTGATTAGCCAAAAAAGTCAATCACGGTAGCAACGCAACAATTTGCATGATAAAAATTGTCGTGGTTGGGGTGGAAATGGGTGCGCAAAGATCCAGACTCGGTGGTTCCTGTCCCGGCTTCATCGGCGCGCATTTTCAGCACAGTTCAGCACAGGACAGCGCAGGACAGCGCAGGCTGAGAGAATGTGTCATCCATCTATCTAACGAAACCCGGTAGGAATAGTTCGCGCCTCAGGAAGAGGCGGAGCAGGTACCGCTAGCGAAAAAAGGGATGCTCTGGTCTCTCTGGGCATTCGTAAATGACAAGACGTGCTGGGGTGCACAGGTCTTGGGATAAGGATATCATGCCGTTGTTGAGAGAAGGAGAAGAGAAAAGAGACGGAACA
This sequence comes from Plenodomus libanotidis, assembly GCA_022609195.1. Classification (NCBI taxonomy): domain Eukaryota; kingdom Fungi; phylum Ascomycota; class Dothideomycetes; order Pleosporales; family Leptosphaeriaceae; genus Plenodomus; species Plenodomus libanotidis. Next base: position 42,330 of record JAGKQA010000095.1, read on the forward strand.
AGTTTGCGGGCAGAATTAGCAGAGTCTGTACTGCAGGTGGGTCCGACAGGGGCTCTGGTAGCAGCGCATCGCTGACTAAGTAGCTCGAGGTACGTACCTGCCATTTTGACGTCCGCCGAAAAAATGTTGGAAGCTGTTACAGCATCTACAGGGCGGCATTTGGAGGTTTGATCGCGATACTTTCACTCCACACCATGTCCGCCTCAAGTAGGGGGTCTAGGGCCGCGATGCCTCTCCTCAGGAGTGAGTTTGATCTGTTCTTGCCGTGCAATGGCTCCACCTCTCCGCGAACATCCTATGATGCTCACGACTAGTTCGAGCCGAAAGCTCATGCGGCAACGCCCCAACAGCAGCTGGGCCACCTTGAAATTGCATGGCTAATAGACATGACATTAGGAGCGCAAATGTGCCGCCGTTGTGCATCCATCAGCCAGTCCATACCAGCAAGAAGATACTCATCCACGTCCACCACAACGAACAACGACCCGAACGCCCCCTCCCCCAATGTCATGCCCATCACCGCAGGCGGCACCATACCCCCAGCCGATCCCAGCAAATCGGCAATTAAATACCAGCAGTACCAAGAAAACCCCCGATCCCTCTACGGCCTGCGCGCAGGCATCATTCTCTCGCGCCCGCCCATCCTCACCCGCGAGCCCACGCCCTTCGAGAGCGCCTTCTACCTCTACCAAAAGCGCCTCAACGAGCGCATCTCGTCGCCATTTGCGCGCACCTTCTTCTTTCGCAAAGGCCAGCCGGCGGGCGTCGACTTTGCCATCAAGTTCGACGACCGGCGGCACACCATGACGCGCGAGGTCGGCCGCCTGACGCGCACGGGTCGCGACGCGTGGGACGACGAGGCGCTGATGGATAACGGGAAGGAGTATTCGAGCCCGGACTATGTGCGCGAGAGGCTGTATATCGAGGCGGAGAGCCGGGTCAGTGAAGATGGCGAGCCGTTGAGCTTTGATGATCGTTTGAAAGTTGAGAGGCCGTTGCCGCGGAAGACGGAGGCGGATCGGACGAATAATGTGAGGGCTTTGGATCGCGCGTTAGATCGGACGCTGTACTTGGTCGTGGTAAATTCACGGGGCCTTTGGGGCTTTCCGAATGATGATGTGAGGCCGGATGAGGGATTGCACGAGGTGAGTTAATTTGCGCCCTGCGTCAATCAGTAAGGTGCAGAAAAGACTAATAGTTCGTGAATAGACCGCCGCACGCGTCCTAGAGGGCACCGCAGGCGTCAACATGAACACGTGGACGGTCGGTCGCCACCCGATCGCGCACGAGAAGCACGAGCCACGGTACACGGATGACGCGACGACAGAGAGTGGCCGAAAGCTTGCAGGCCGCGGCGCGAACGTGTTCTATCTCAAGGGACGGATCATGGCCGGCCAGGCAGATATAACTGGCAACCAGTACGATGCTCAGGACTTCAAATGGCTGACAAAGGACGAGCTCAAGCAGCAACTCCAGCCGGTACTGTACCGCAGTGTAGAGATGTCTATGCCGGCCCAATAGAGTGCGGTATAGATGGTTGGGATGATGTCTCTATTGTACAAAATGAGGAATAACACTCTGAGATTATATGTTCACAAGTGCAGGGGTCGGACTCACTACGATTGACTGAGGAGTAGCACAAGTAAGTCTCGCATGTGTGTACGTGTGTGTCCTTTGCAAAGGCGACGCAGACCCTGTGAACGATGTTGCTTTGCTCATGATCTCCCGATAGCATGTTCTGGCGACATAGTTCTGAACAAGAATGGATCGTCTCTACAAAAGTCAAGCCAGGAAAAATGTCGAGACTGCGAGTTGCTTGTGCCCCGCGGCAGCTGCGATATCTTCGAAATGAAGTGCTGGGGACATACTGTAACGTATCATCTAGATGGTAATCTTTCGGCAGCGCAGAAATACCGCAGGGTGATACAGCATCTATCAGGATCCTCGAGACGGCATGTGATGGCTACTATTGAGTTTCTGAAGGGGTCGTCCTGTACGTTGGCACTCATTCAGGTGAAGTTGTGCTCTTTTCCATAATCATCTAAGATCGAAGTCCCGCCCAAGTCTTCTCCCAGTCAAACCGAATGAAATCTTTGGGCCAAGTATCCAAAGTCTACAGAGCAAGAAAGCCGCTACCGTTGGCCAACACCCCCCTCTCAAGCAAGAGATAACCCGGTTTTGCAACAATTCCTGCTACCAAACGACGGTCCTGGTGTAACGATGATATTCAGGCTCAAGAACGCCGTCGAACTCATGAACACTGGATGCGGCTGGTTATGGCAAATAAAAGGCTGCGTTCGGTTTCATCATTCAAGGTTGCCTCGCCGAAGAACTATTAGCGCTGTGCTGACATTTTGTTCTCTCAGTCATTGCAAAGCAGCGGCGTGTGTGTCTCCGCCATTCGACATTTCCGCCCACGCCAGCTCCAGCTTTTGAGCCTCTGGGCGGGATCCTTGAAATCTTTTATCAGACTTGATACCAACTACTTCATCTCTATATATTCACGCCCGGACAGCAGAAGCCGCTCAAGTAGCGCCACCGCCTACTAGGCCCGCTTCCACAAGTATCATCTCGTCGACCTTGTCTCGAGAGTACTCGACCCGTTTCTACGTCTTCACATGATCTTTCTTCGCATCAATTTCCCAGACACGTGCTCGCCGATGATAGCGGACTCCACCGTACGAGCCATACCCTCCGAATCCGCTGCCATCTCCGTAGCACAGCCACGGTCCTGGCACATTTTCAGAGCCCGGGCCATCGTCCTGTCCTGCAAGCTTGTCCTCGGTCCTACGATGACGCGGGAGCAAGCCACAGAAGTCATTAACGTGGTCGTGCCTACAGCCCACTGCGTTAACACCTTCGCTAGCCAAAGCATCGTAAAAATGTGAGTTATGACTGGGACCCTCGGTCGGCTCTCCACGGCGACCGCCATTGATTCTGATATTGCCATCGCCAAACTCGGGCAGAGGGATATGCATGAACACCAGAGACAAGTGATTGGCTTTTGTGGTCGCTCTGATGGTGCTGTCTTTGTTTGCTTTCCGTAGCGACTGCGAGGTCTGCTTAAACCAGTCGATTTGAGTCTGCTTGATCGAATCGTAGTCCGGGTCCTTGACATTGCTCGATATCTGGCCATGCGAGTCGATGCAGTACAGAGTTGCCACAGGTTCTTCCGCCTCAGGATAGGTACCATCACGATGAGGTAAGATCGAGAGATGATAGTTGCCCACGCCGGCGATGTCTTCCGGACCAGGCTGACATAGACTCAATGACAGACTCAGAAACAGAGACATCTGTGCCTCGCCTGCCATCACTTCATGTGAGCAGAAAAGTGCCACCTAGAAGACGTGTCAGGACTTGAACGTGCCACTTACGAGATAGTGCGTAATTTCCCTCATCATCATGATTGCCAAAAACAGCGGCCCAGGGGATCCGCCGCTCGATCAGAGGCGCGACGACTTTGAACAGCGCAGACTGGCTGTCGGTAATATCGTGGTGCATCTGGTCTCCGGTGAGAACCACAAGATCTGGCTCCTCCTCGTCAAGAACAGCATCGATGAACTGCCTGGTGAGCGGGTCGGCCTCACTTGGAGGCAAAGGTTGTCCATGGACGTCGAGGGCATCACTGCATACACCAACGCCGGTTACCATGTGAGTATCAGGACAATTATGAAAGTGCCGTCTTCTCTGACCCGAAGAAGGTTTGGTGCATTTGGCTCTCCAGGGTCTTCGCGAGGTGAGGAGCGTCGTTGGAATGTCAGCCTTGGGACAGGCATTTTGGGCTTCGCATCAGGCAGCTGGAGAGCCTGAGGCAGAAGCTTCCAATAAGTTCGCGGATCAACGGCGTCAGTTCCAGACAGAACGTCGATGTCCGTCACATATCCAGCTCGAAAGCAGCTGCTGTCGCCCGAGTACTTTTCTCGGGCAACCCAGATTCCGCCAGGCCGTTGCTCCCACGCGTCTTCAGAGCCAGCACTGGAATTCTCTTTAGGGACAGGAGTATTTTCTGGGCCATGAGGCTCGTTCTTCGCAACTCTGATATCCTTGACACAAGATCGCTAGGCGTCAGGTGTGCATCCTGTGTGTGTGCCACCAGCAGTCGTGCAGTTCGCTGACTTGCGTACAGATAAAGGTCCTTGTCGACGCGACTCCACCTCGATGGATCCGTCACGCAGCTGCAAATAGCATCAGATGTAGCACAGAAGCAAATATTAAGATCTGTTACGAAGCGTATGTGATCCAGGAAGGTGTTGCCTGAGGCTGCCAAGGCTGATAGACTTGGTGATGTCGACATCTTGAAGTCAGAAGGACCCAGCACTTTACTAGAAACAAGAGATCATCTGGCGGAGACTGCGTTTGGTGAGGCGAATGCACAGGCGCGATAGTGCAGTCATTAGGCATCCCAAGTTGGTGCATTGGCACCTGGGACGTTAGGGACTGTTGGCCGGAAGTGTCCTTGCATTGTGGGTTGTCAACTTGATTACTGACCTACCTACAGCTTGCCCTATTTAGCCCATTCTCGTGTATGACAGGCAATGTCTCACGCCCTGCATTCCGTTATTTCTAAAGGAAACAACTCTGTTGGGCATCCTCTTCACTAGTCTTAGTAAGCAATATCCCTGCATCTCAACGACATGATCTCACTTCCGCGCACGCTCATTTCAGAACTCTTATGGAGCGACATCTCTATTTTCTCCATTCTTTCGAGCAAATCCTGTAACCTCTCGGTATCCCACTGTCGCCCAATCTTCTGCAACGGCTGTGCTTCCAGTCTTGGGCGACCCAATTCGAGTCGAGACCTACTCGAGAGATCCGAGCCGCTTGGGAGCTTGTATATTCGTCTCTAAAAACCCCCCACCTCCGGGACAACGTTCTGTGGAGAGATCTGTCGGGACAGATGCTCCAGATTCCTCTGTTCTTCTCAACCCAACAACCTATCCCAATGCTTCTCTTGCAATTCCTTCTTGATTCTGTCGTACTCCTCCCGATCGTTTTTGCCGATGTCTTTTTTGGCGATGTGTTTCCAAACCGCGATGACTTGCTTTGGCTGCTTGAAGAGCTTGTCTGAGACAAAGGCCGCCATACCGCTAATCCGCTTGACAAGGACTCGTTCGCTCGCTCCGATGTAGGTGTCGAAAAAGATCTTCCATAGCTGGTAGTCTTCTATGCTAGCGGGAAAAGCCTTGGGGTAGTAATCATCGTTACAAAGACTGCTGTTGACGAGCGCTATCAGTTTGTCCTTTTTCGCTGTGGCAGACTCCGGGAGCGCGAATTCCTCGGCCCGATCAAAATCTAGCGTCCAGAGCTTCAATTCTCGGGTTGAGAATTCGATTTTCCTGTCTGTATGAAACAATTTCTCTGCATTCTCCATGGATTCCACGGGAGCCCTTTTGCGCTGCTTCTTATCCGTTTGCTTGTCTTCCTTGCTCACCCTGGACCACTGCGTTACTCCTTCCAGAATCTATTCTTTCTACGCACGGGTACCAATGACGAACTTAACATCACCCAGTACAAGGTTGGCGCTCCAATGAGAAAAAGGCAATGCAAGTGCCATGGGGTTTTTTTTTCTTCTGTCTTTTTCTTCTGCAATCTGCAAAACCAAAACAAAAAAAAAAAAACCCCATTTTGATCTCCACCATGTCGCATAGATAGAAGGGAAAGTTTCGTAGATCTTTCTGACTGTCCGCCAGTTTGCTCGCCTCAACATCTGTCGACCTGCAGTTCAGGTAGAGTCTCACGAGACATGTTGTGTTGACGACTTTGTCCGGCATTGCCTTCTCCTGCTCCTCTGGTGGAAAGTAACACTTGATCAGCGCATGGCGAATGTCTTCTGGAATGGGAAGAATGCGTTGCATCTGATTGATGTGTCCAGGGAGTTTCTCATTGTCCGTGAGCTGAGGATTTTCGAATTTGGTTGCATTAGACATCCACCACCAGGCTTTCTGAGAACTTTCCATGTTGATGCAGTGGAGGCCGATGCACTTGGGTATCTGAGGAACTTCACATCCCCTCAAGTGTTGTTGCAGATCCTCAGCGTATTTGAATCTTGCGTTGTAGACCTCGGGACCTTTGTGCCGAGCGCGAATTGTGAGCTGAGCATCCCGAAGGGGGTTATCCCAGAGACGATTATCCCAGAGGTGATTGTCCCAAGGTGATTATCCCAAAGGCAATGGGCAGATTCACTTTTTTCACTTCGTATAGAGTCTTCGCGGATCGTGTTGATACTTTATAAGCACTTTTTGGCTTCTAAGATAATAAAATTACGGACCACGTCGACGGCGTTAGTAAGTTTCTGTCGTCGGACTAGTTAGAAGAACTCAACTAGTTTCGCAATTACGTGCACTATAAGGTCTACCGATCGTGCAGATCGTTGATCTTGTCGACCTTGACTCCAGCCAGTTGTCGCGCCGACTCGTATGGGGCAACCCTGCGACAAAAGAAAAGTGCCGGTCAACATAATACTCAATGATTTCATCCCGAACTTCATCGGGCTCATCTTCGATCTCGTCCCATTCCCCAACGGTCATTTTCAGGAGTCCCCAATCCTTCACTGGCTCCTGACGAGCGAGTGCTACGCAGAAATCTCTGGGAGTTCTCGCCACCATGAGAGGTTTCTCAAAGAGAATGATGCTGCTGTCCTGATCCCCGCGGGGTTGAACAGCCAATTGCCCTTTGGCATTGTATCTTGCACTTTGTCTAGTACTGGATGATGGTCCGAGGTCTCACATTGGCTGAGTCAAAGAAGAATAAGGGAAAGAGACACCGCGCCCGTTATGAAATTTTCATAAACGAGCCAATGTCTGGTAGTACTGAGTACAAGTAGACGTATCAGAGATGTATTTCTGAACCCCAGCATTTTGCAAAGACTCATTTATATAAAGTGTTGTGCCTGATACAACGTTTGTCAAGCTCAGGGCAAATGAGTTTGCATTTGCGCACTCTAGCTCAGAGAGCTTTACAACAAGCTGGTTTGTTCTTCCCTAAAGAGTGTATCTCCAGTGGCACTGTCATAATAATATGGTAAGTACTAACATGATTGAATAGCAAACTCCCACGCAATAAGGATGCTGCAGTCCTCAGTCCACAGTGCGGCCTTGAAAGTGATTCGCCAATCATCCCTCCCCATCTCGTTGTAGCGACCTATTCATCCATATAAGGCTGCAAAGTCTTCCACTCCATTCCACTGAACGCCAAGATGAGATTGAACGCACGATCGCGTCCCTTGAAATGCTCAAGCACAACTTTTCTCTCACCAACCGCCTTGCCATCATTCATCTCATAAGTGATCTCCACCGCGTTCAACAGCCTCGTGGCAGCATTCACAGGCATCGCCTGTTTCGCCCTGGTTTGCGTCTTGCATATCTCCACTAACTGCGGGTACGAGATGTCAAAAGCAGCCTCCTCGGGCTTGCTCGCCTTTCCAATGTCCTGGAAGCGCACACCGGTGGCGGTAATGATGAGTTTCCCCGGATGACGCGACTCGGAGTGAAAGATGCAGCTGAAGCTCGCCAGATCGACCTGCGGCAGACCTTGTGATCCTGGGATAGACAGATTGTAGTCATTCTCCCAGCCTTGCTCGGCCCTCTGGCGCAAGCCCCTCTTGACGCGAGCCGCGTGTAGTTGGAGCTGCGAAATGCCCCAGAGTGCATGTGTCGGCACACCCCAAAATGCCCAGCGAGCAGGCGAAACGAGGAGACGGTATTGGGGGTAGAGGCTGGAGACGGGCCAAAGACCAAAGAAGAGAAAGCCCAGTATAACCCAGGTACATCTGAGCATGAAGGTCGCGCTGAAGATGTTGAAGGCAATGACGCCGGCGGCTAGAAGACTGGTTGTTCGAATGGTGGCAGTCGGGTTCTTCCACTGGTAGAAGCTTGAGTCTATGTCAGCACCTGCACATCGTTGTTCGACTGCCCAATGCAGACTCACTTGTCCAACATCTCCAGTAGATCAGCAGCGTCGTTCAGTTGCAGCTGCATGATTGGCCCGACCTATACCAACATAAGCAAATAGGTCCTGTCAAGAAATCTGTCTCTAGAAAGAAAACCTACCATATCGAGCAACGGGAACAGCCAGTCATCCTGGTCACACTGGTCTATGAGCTCCGCCACAGTCGCAGGCGATTTGCTGGAGTCCTATATAATTCAAATTAGCGATAGACACATGTTTCAATCTGGAAGGTGGCCGCTACTGAACCAATCGATTCTCAAAGGGAACATACAAGTTTGCGCTCAATAGCATTCTTGGACTCTGTCGGTCGAGAAGGGTACATGCCGTTTCTGACAGTGTGCCAGATGACCCATCCCAGCTATGAACGCGTTAGCAGAAGTTTTGACGAGGCGTACATCCCTCTCGTTACATACGAAGAAGGTTGCCACACGGTCCATGCCAACGAGAAAGGCATACAATACCACCCAGCTCAAGGTATGATACGGATCGTCCCACCGATAGACGCCTCGCAGGTTCACTATCCACTTCTGCAACGGCGCACTGGAGACCAGCAGCCTGTGAACATGCCGGCGAAGGAGATCTGTTTGGAAGGGGACCTGTCCAAACTGGTCGATGTACTGGCTCGTGTAGGGCCAGCTGGCATTGAGGATGCACTGTTGGTCGGGTCCGGTCGTCAGCACGCATTCTCCAACGGAAGTTCAAGCGAGACAGCTCACTGTTCCAGCAAAGTCCTTCCACTGAATCTCCTCGTTGCCATCATCGTCCAGCTTCTGAAACTCCTTAACATTCGGCAACGCCCTTTTGCGCCGATCAACCGCCACAACACGCATAACACCCTCATCCATAGTCCACGCAACACGCAAGCTATCCCTCTCCCCCATCAATTCATGCAACCTCTCCACATCATCCTTTTGGCCTTCTTCACCCTCCTCCTCCACTTCCTTCTCCTCAGCATCTCTTCCCACGGAGTCCTCATCATCCCCGTCTGGCACCCCACCTCCCACATCTCTGCCCTCCACGCGCTGCTGCGCCTGCAAAAATTCCCGATCATTCGCCTTCGGCACCACAGGCCGCGCAGCCGCGAACTTAGCGGCGGCTTTCTTGTTGCTGTGGTCCTTGATCAGGCGCACGGGATGAGTAACGACCTTCACAATGCGCTTAGCTTTGTGACGGCGCGTCTCATCTTCCTCGTCGTTCTCGGAATCTTCGTAGCGGTTGCCTGCGTCGAAGTGTGTGGGGTTGAGGCCTGAGTCCTCGGTGAGGTCGGCGATGAGCGTTTCTGGGTCGTCGGAGGAGTGGCGCTCGAACTCGGCGGTTTGGGCGTCGGTCGCGGCGTTGGTGGGGAGGGCGGACTTGAGGGGGTTGAGGAGGTTGGACATTTTGAAAATTGGTAGTATGGTGTTGCAGTGATAGTCAACGTGTGTGTATAAAGGTGAGTTCAAAGTCGTAGAGGTCGATCAATGGCCATGTCGGTAGAGGGTGAATGTGATTCCAAGGTGGTTGTTTTTATTGTCATGACACAAGCTGCGTACGAATGTGCTAGGTGAACGCAAAGTGACTGTTGTGGTGGCACCTGCCGTCCGCGCAGACCAGAGACTCCAATCGTCATAATCTCAGCGAGCACAAGAAGTAAAAGCCATCGAGTCACACAGACAGGCAATGAGCAAGCCGGCACGTCATGCGGCGTTGCGCTTGAAGCAGTCCGGCAATATGTACCGAAGGCCGGGATAATCTCAGGCACTTCGTCAAATGTCGAGAACGGCATTGCACGGGCAACCATTCACAAGTCACTATATATGTGCAACGAAGAAGAGACTGTATTCATCGTCCAATGAATAATTCATCTCAATCCCACCAGGTATTCCCATCTATTCCCTCCATGTTCAAGCCATCAAGGCTCGCCGGATCCATTCGTCCCTTCATCAGAAGTGCGTATGTTGTGTTGTGTATGCATTAGTGTCAACAAAGCACCTGCTCTCAAGGTATTTAGAAGGAAAGCACATTTGCTCGCTCCAGTCTGCTCTGTCTTCGCCTCCCTTATTGCCAGCTCTGCTGCTCTTGCTGTCCTTGCGGCCGCGAGCTGACCATCTCTCCGTACCGACCACGGGTCTGTGTCGTGTCGTACGCCTGGAGTACACGCGTTTGTGATTCGTCTGCCTGCGAGAAGGCGTAGCCGCGCTGTTTGCGCGCGCGCTGCACCTGGCGGACTTTGCGGATGGCTTTTTGGAATTGTTCCATACTGTATGGCACAATATTAGCAAAGGGTGTTCCAGGACAAACTTATCAGCTTTGTCGGGACAGGGACATACCGAGGTCTGTAATCTTGGATATTGTACTTCTGGATCTCTTGGATGTGGTGGTACGTCTGCGGTTTGTACATTCGCTTCCCGTATTTGTATGCCACATCTCGCGATAGACATAATACTGGTAGTACGAGCATCTGCAGCCAGAATATTGGCGACGAGAACAGGCGGGGCACAAGGCCGTGGTACTCAGTAGAAACATCGACCAGCGGTGCGACCGTAGCGTACGCCGCAATGAAGCCAAGGAACACGGCCATCGACCCAGGGATGGCAATGACGTGGTACTTGGTCCAGTTATTGGTGATGAGCCCTGCCTTGCCGAGAACCGTGAGTAGGACCGCGCCATACATGGCGGTTCCCCAGACCCAGTGGCCTGCTGTCTTGCCGTCGTTTTGCATGCCGTCGTTGGGCCATAGGAGTACGCCGAAAACGTAAAGGATCAGAGAGTGGTAGACGGCGTTGGCGATCCACGATACAAATACGCGCATTCGGAAGAACTGGTTTGTCTGACCAAGAGAGTACAGCTGTGGGTAGCGGTCGAGGAGACGTGCTGAGACAAATTGGTCTAGGATACCCAATGCCAGAGGTGGCAGCACGGTAAAAATGACGTTGTATAGAGACAGTGTCCACGACTCGTAAATGATCTGGCCGGAGAAGACGTTTTGGAAAGTGTACTAGCACTGTTAGCAGAATGCACGATACTCCGTTCCGACTGTACACTTACCCAGAACTGAGTCAAGTACAGCGTAATGTTCTTGTAGAAGGAGAACAAAATCGTCTTGCTGACCCTGTGGTAGCTCCAAGCACCATGGACAAGCAGCAGTTTGCGAAGGAAGCGGAATTGTCCGATCGAGACGTCTGCACTTCGAGCGGCTTGGAGACCCTCCATACCACTAATACCGACGCCGATGTGCGCGGCTTGGATCATCGAGACATCGTTCGCTCCGTCGCCAATAGCGAGGAGGATCGACTCCTTCCGGTTCTTCTTGACCAACTTGACGACGAGAGCCTTCTGAAGCGGTGAAACACGACAACAGATCACGGCCTTGCACATGACCGCCAGCTCGAGAAACATCTTGTCCATGTCCTTCTCCAGGGCGTACGTCAGGGACTTGCCGTCAATGACAAGAGCTAGGGTTTCGTGTTCGATAGCGCCATCGCCCTGAGTCTTGATAGCCTCGAGCTTCTTATGGAGATTGTCTTTGGTAGCAGCTGCGGTCTCTTCGTTGACGATCAGGAGCATCATGTCCTCACTGAGGAGCTTGCAACTCATGCCAATGTTGATAGCGGTCTCCTGTCGGTCACCGGTCAAGACCCAGACCTTGATGCCAGCTTGCTGGAGAGTGTGAATTGTCTCGGGGACGCCGTCTTGAAGCTTATCCTCAATGGCGGTAGCGCCCAGAAGGGTGAGGTCCTTCTCGATAAGCTCGGCCGCTTTGTCTAACTCATCCGCACGGTCTCCACCCATGGTCGTGGAGGCCTTGTCGAACATCTGATACCACTCTTGGAACTCCTGCTCTTCAATCACTCTTTCGGCCAGACACAGAGTCCGCAAACCCTCTGACGCATACTCTTCCAAGTGTCGATTGGTCACATCAATGTTTTGGCCAGCCTTGAGCCGTTCCATAATGACTGTATCGGCGCCTTTACAGTACAAACGAATCTCGCCGTCCGGGCAGCGGTAGATCGTGGACATCCTCTTTCTTGTCGAGTTGAACTCGCAGACAGCCAGAAGCTGGTACTCTTTCTCTTGTCCGGCGACTTCGATCATGACGCTCCGCGGCTTGCGAGCAATGAATTTGTATCCAAGCATAGCAGCACCCTCAACCAGCGCGCCCTCATCAGGTGATGCAGCCTGATACTTGATCTTGCCCGAGCTGGCGCGTTCGGGAATAACAGTGTGACAAGTCGACAAGAGAGCAAGAAATTGGTGGATTTTAGCGGCTCGGTCAGTCGGAACTGTTCGTCCTTGTTCATCCTTCTCGACTGTTGCCAAGTCCTCTCCGAGTTTTTTGAAGTCGTGAATGCCAACCTCGACGCCACCTTCGATAGTCGCTCGCCGATCCTCAGGAACGTCTTCCGCATACATTCTCCCAGCTATAGTAGACTGCTTGAACTCCATCATATTGCAGGTCAAGGTGCCGGTCTTGTCTGAGAAAATATACTCCACCATCCCTAACTCCTCCACCAAGCTTGAGGTCCGGCAGTTGGCGGGCGTATCCGTCTTATCGTGATAGATGTCCAGATCGTCGTTGATGAGGATTCCGTGCCAGTACTTCACAAGTTCTACCGTGACGAAAAGCGAGATAGGGACGAGTGCTGAGAACAAGACCCAGTACGTGACCATGTCCTCGGCGAATTGCTTCGCTACTAGGCCGACCGTGTTTGTGCTCGTGAGTTGCAAGTATGTGAGCGAGCTTGCGTTCACGCTCCTCATGATGAGGTCGCCGACAGTGCACACCACGCTGAGGATCAGCAGGGTGCCAACCAGCATCAAAACGAGTACGTTCATCTGCTTCTCGACCTTGGTTCGTTTGATGGGCGTCGCAGTAGCGTTGCGCATAAGCTTAGTTTCGTGACCAGTAAAAACAACGAGGCCGTGGACCCAGGGAGTGTTGCGAAGTGTTGCGCCACGCAATAGAAGCTGTTCTGGATTCAGGGCCAGTTCCTTCTCCCCAGCACCGGCTTGCATCGTCAGAGTTGCCTCGTACGTGTACAGGCTGCTGTTTGGCTGTTCGGACTTAACCTTGCCCCCCAGCCGCCCCAGATCGCTCGAGCTGACCAGAGGTGCGGTCTCGGGAATGGCCTGTTTGATCTTGAGGTTGGTCTCTCCATCCAAATTGGCCGTCTCGATGTAGCATAGTCCTTCCGGCTCTGAACTTGCGAGCAAGACCAAATCGGCCGGGAACGACTCCTCCGACTCGACGCGGACGACGTCGCCGATTTGCACATTGACCCATTTCGCATCCTCGAAGTTGGACCCCCTCAACACGCGAGTCTTTGCCATGTTCAACGATCTATCGGCCTGCTTCCGCCGATAATCCTCTATCAATTCCTTGCCGGCTGATATCAACAACACCACAATAAGAGGCCCGATAGTCGTATACGGGTTAGTAGGGGACAGATTCGGGATCTGCTGCAGCGCCGACGTGAAGAGGAAGAAGATGTTTGCGTATTTGGAAAACTGCTCAAAGAGGAATTTTGGTAGAAAGGTCGCGACATTGTATTTGGCGGTCGAGACGTGATTGTCGACGTATTTGTTGGCGGCGTTCGCGGGCGGGTTGTTGAGGTGAATGACACGAGGGCCCAAGGTCGAGGGATCTATCTTGCCCCTGCCGAAGCCGAACTTGAAGCCGCCCAGCTTCTTGCCATTCTGTGATCGCGCGCCGTTGGCACCGTCTGGGTTATTGCGGTTCACGGAGCCAGGCTCGGTCAGCGGCAGGTCCATCTCAGAGTAACCTTCGCCCATCCCAAACATGTTCTTCGCACGGCCAATGATACCGCCGCCCCTACTCAGTATGCTATTTCTGTTCTTTGCGGATTGCCGTCCTTCCGCTGCATACGCCCCTTGAGCGCCAGGCTGCGCGGCACCATGTTGGTAGTAGGAGTTTCCATCGTCGGGATAATCGTCCGAGTAGTCGTCGGCATAGCGCTGGTAGTTGCCCAGATCTGAGGTTTGGCTGTACTGCCTCGCTCCACCGGTCGTATCTGAATAGTAGGGAGGCCCTGTGGAGGCATTGTGCGCACCGGCCAATGGCGCAGCCTGATGTGACGGTAATGCCGAAGGTTGGGCTGAGGAGGGGTGTGGTGCGCCGACGAAGTCATCGTAGGAGACGGAAGGACGGGGAAGGGCGCCGTCGTGGTCGTAGGCGTCGGAGGTTAGGATGTCGTCGTCATTCAGGGCAGAGCGCTGGCCGCCGCCGTAGGCGGGCTGGTCGTCGAGATCAAGTAGGAGGTCATCTTGCGCTCCATGGGGCGGTCTGCCAGCCATTGAGGGAGCGTGTGCCTGTATGTCAGTGGCTTTGCAGCAGGGTTATGAAATGACGTTGGGCGGCATTGGAGGTGTCGACGTCAGGTCGGGTGCAGGTGGGTGCAGTGCGGGTGCGTTGAGTTGTGGTTGCTGGTTTCTAGTTGTCTGTCGCGTCGAGGACCGTGGAGTATCTGCAGGTGGCTTAGGTGCAGTGGTTTAGGTGGTTGGCTGTCATCACAGGTCCAAAATAGCCAAGCCTGGCGGGATTGGAAGCGGCTTGGCTTCCCCTTTGCGTCGTTGGAACTTGGGAGGATTACTAGGGGTGGAGTCAGCTTGAAGGTCCACGGGTGCAGCGATGCAGGAGAAGATGCACAAAAGATGCAAGCATGAGCGAGGATGCAAAGTGAAGATACGTAAAACAGTGATTGCATTTGGGATTCGTTCATGCACTGCCTCCGCCTTGGCGCTGATCGTCTTCTCAGCTGTTATTGCTGTTATTGCTAACATAACAGTGCCTGCCTGGTGCATTTACTGCCAAATACTCCCAGAGGCCCTCACACAATCACAAGTGACATCGATTCCTCATCTCCTCGCAACAGTAAAACCTGCGGAATACCCCTCCATACCATGTCTACTAAGTCGTATTTCCATAAACTACTCTACACCACACCTAAGCGATGTGGCCTATACCCGGGAATGAGGGCGGTTGTGGCTGAGTGTCATCCAACAGCAGCTTTGGGGCACAATGCAAATATGCACTACCTGTGAATGGCCACAAAGAATATCAGCCACTTCGCTCCGTCTTGTGGCACGTACACACTAAGAAATCTACCGGAAGTGGATTTTTGAAATCCATAGCCACACAGAAACTTATCAATACGAGCATACCCTAACACTGGCCTGCCTACTAAAAATGTCTCTCCTTGGACTTGTGGAGCTACGAGTGATATTTATGGGCAGCGAGGGCACCCTGGCTGCACGCATTCAGGTTTCCCACTCCATGTGGTATGCGGAAGGAAGTAGGTGCTATCCCTGAATCTTGCGGAACTTGAGCTTCGACACCTACTACGAATGACCTCGAGAACATCATCAAAGCAATCAGCAACCTTGCCGCATTTCTTATCTTTCCAAGACTCCGTGAGTGTCCTCCTATGATTCGCAAATGTGCCATCTACAGAAGTGGCGGCCAAAAGTCTTGTCCACTCATATGGTACCAATGGTCAGGCTCAGGAAGCGTGACTTGATCCAGAACGATGTCCTGCGAATTCCAAGAGCACAATTTCACAAGAATAAGAAAAGCTCCGTGTACACTGGATCTTTCCCAGATGTATATAATTCATGATTCCCACCTTGTTGAACGTACCAGACATCGTGGGAACATCATCGTCTGGGCACACTAATTGTACGTCCGTAGTAGATCCGGGCAACACCCGTGGACGGACAGCCTGCTCACATATCTGTCGACCCATCAGTACTGTACCTCTGACACATGGCAATTGCGAATGTTAAAGCATCTTGGATCACAGGCAGGGCGTACCTCAAATTATCGAGTGTGCTGTCGCCTGCATGCTTGCCCCAGACGTGAGATATGACCGGCCAGGTATCTGCAACGAGCTGGCGCATCGATGATCTTCAGGCTCGAGACCACATCAAGTGAAACGGAAACACACGACCTGATAAGTTTCTTCTCGCAGCCTTGTAACTAATCCTCCAATCAGTCGTAGTCGATGGAGTCGAGATGTACTTTTCTGGTCATACTTCATAATCATGCCTACTACCGCAAGCTATAAGCTTCCGTAGGCTGGGCTCACCATAGCGGGCGCGATTTCTATGTACGAGACACCGGACAAAGCGGATGCTTGACAAACGTGCCAGGACGCTAAGTGCACATTGCGTCCCATCGAGAGACGCAGACTTGATGCGTGCGAGATTGGGACAGGTCATGCAGGCGAGTGGTCGGGTTGCTCGAAAGTCAACGTCAATGCGCGCATTTTGCGAGATTTGTGAGTACGGCTTCTCTTCAAGATGGCTACAGAGGAGCAGTCCACCTTCCTGCACTGTTTTCAAATGAAGTCTTCGCCGTGTGTCCGATCTTCTGGCGGATGCGTGGCCACCGGGTGGTCACTCGCCTTGGACGATGTAATGGGACCTGGATACAGACTACTTCCACAATTCGAGATGTTTTATTGCCGACGGGAGGGCGAATGTCTAAATGACTCCATATTCGTTGACAACTGAAGGCATTGACTGGGAGAGGAAGCTCAAACATGTCCTCTCATGAGTACTTACGTCTCACGCAGAGCCTCGTGAATTGCATCGGACGCTTCCAACCGGCCATACGCCTCGAAAAGACGGTGCCGTGCCTGCAATCGCTTACCCGTACCTTTCACCGTCCTCCATGTTGAAGTCATGCGCTGAGCTTCGAATCACGCCAAAGGTGTGGTAGCTGACACGCAGCAAGTTAAGCCACCGCTGAATGAGTGGAAAATAAGAAGGCAACCAGCGATTGACAAATTGCGCCCTCCCTCGAAATTGAGGAATGAAGAAGCCCACAAGAGCCCTGTTTGAATTGGCGCATAGACCAAGCTCTTGCCACAGAGGAGTAGTAGCTCACTGCCAGGAAGCGCTATTGGCAATCTGCGCTGCGAAAATGGATGCGAGGTTGTCCCGAAGTGGTCAGCATAGCTCTCTCAAGGAACGAAGCAGGCGTCAGCCCTCACCCTGTTACTTATTTCAAAGGTGATAATCCCTAACATTGTGCACGAAGCCCCGCCGGGATGCACTTCGAATTTTATGTATTATGGAGCCATGCCTAGTTGTACCCGGTCGCTACAACCCGAGGTAAGGTATACATGCAAGCACAAATCCATTCTTGTCCAACAGCAGGTGTAATGCCAAATACTATAGCGTAGGTAACGTAGCAGCAACAGCAACAGAGGCAGGCTGGCTTTGTCAATATAACAAACATCTCTCTCAGCTTGCCAGCGTCGAATCCAAGTGGTATCTTTTTCCAAAAAGAGGTAGAAAGGGGCATTACAGGAAAGAAAGTTCATCTCCAAATCCCGGCCATGGAGGTAATCCAAAGACCCAAGCAGACGCACGCACAATTCGCGCTCGCTTTCCGCCATCGTGTTCGAAGCAGCAAAAACGGCGTCGCAACCAATAAAAGAAGAGAAAAAGCACCCGATAAGCACCGACGCCCCAATTTCTTCACACATCATGAGAATCATCTAGGCGCCTATGCCTCCTCTGTAATACCCTCCGCACCACCGCCCTCATCCCTCCACTCGCGGCTCTTCTCGGTCAACCTTTTCACGCCGCTGACCCTGCCACCCCAGAGCCCCTCAATAGGCGTGCGGAACGTGAACGCACGCTGCGACGAGATGACCCCGATCGCCTGCAGCACCGCCTTGCGACTGTCGCGACCAAACACCGCGGGGTGATTGATCCACTCGAGCGCGGAGTCCAACTCAGCATCAAGCGCCGATACGGTCGTCGCATCGATGCCCGCCGCTGTGCCCATGCTATTAAGGCCAATCGTGTCGTTGGAGCGTGATCGCGGGATGGCCGACGGCTGCATGCTGTTGGGCGCTGCTGAGCCGTTGATGGTTGGTGACGGTGTGTGCTTCCTATCCGGGGTGAGTGCGGCGGTAGGGGATGCGTCGTTCTGGCTGACGCCGAAACCTGGGGTAGCAGGACTTGACTTGGAGGCCATCGGAGGAACCGGGGGAAGTCCGCCTTTACCAAGGCCCTTGAGGATGGAGCGAGTCTCGTTGAGCAAGGTGTGTGCACGGTCGTGCTGGCCTCTGCTTACGAGAGTCAGGGCGCGGGTAAGCATGTCGGAGGTGAGCAGCTCCATGCGTCGTTGGACGATATGTGGGTGCGGTGGAATTGGTGGCGAGCCGTTCCAAGATTTCTTGTTCGACGATGCTGGGAGCATCGTGATGGCCAGCAACGACGGCCTTGGAAGGTGCATGCCAGCTCCATCCCTCAGGATATCACCCCATGTAAGGTCTGCTTGAATCAGCGGAACCTCCTCGACAGATACAGCGCGCTGGTCTTCTTGCTCGACAGGACCGCCGAGGGCCTCAAGACCAGCAACAACGGTCTCCCAAGCGTCCTGGGGTAGTTGCTCCTGAGTCGAGGTGTCCGGCAGGATGACGAGCTGAACGAGAATATCCCGCTTATCGCCGAAACGCAGGTCGCCAAGGGACGCTTCCGCATCTCGGCCTGTCGCACGTTTAGTGATCTGCAAGGCTCCACTGATTTTGTGGAACTTGGCAGGTGAGCCTTCGGGTAGCTTCAACTTCAGCTTCACGTTCTGGTGTGACAAGGACTGCATTGAGCCCAGGCAGCCGGCCAGACACTCGCGAAGCATCATCCAGTCCTTCACGTAAGTGTAGGAGGCTTTCGTCCTTGTAGAAAGCTCGATCATGGTATCTGGTTTGTGTGTCATACCAAGGCCGAAAGAGTGAATGGTGATCCTGAGACAAGTTAGCAGCAAATTTGGAAGATCGAAGTCTAGCTGTACTTACTTAGCAGCCTCAGCTCTTGAGACCACAAAGTCGACGCTATCGGCGTCTGATGTCGAAGCATCGCTAATAAGCATGATCGTCGCCACAGGGTTGTTGTACTTGCGCTGCATCAGCAAGTCCATGGCCACATTTGCTCCCTCGACTACATCTGCGCGGTGGCTCTTTTGCCCAACAGGCTTGATCGAAGACAGAACATTGCCCCATCCAGGCCATGCCTTCGTTGTCATGCCCACAATGGGCACACCACCGCCACCGGAGCCAAATGTGACCAGA
Source organism: Plenodomus libanotidis (assembly GCA_022609195.1). Classification (NCBI taxonomy): domain Eukaryota; kingdom Fungi; phylum Ascomycota; class Dothideomycetes; order Pleosporales; family Leptosphaeriaceae; genus Plenodomus; species Plenodomus libanotidis. Next base: position 61,358 of record JAGKQA010000095.1, read on the forward strand.
CCCATACGATCCCTCTCGCCGAGTGTGTAGACCATGAATCGAAGGGCGTCCCGCACCAGGTTGATCTTGACACCCTGCATGGACGAAGAGATAGGCACGACAACAACCACGTCGATGGGAACGTGAATCGAGGCCATGAGTGGGCTCCTGACAAGGTTCGTATACTCAGTCGGTGCCGTGGTGGCAGACCGCGCAGCCCAGGAAGATGCTACTGACGAAACACGTTGGGGCTTCGAAGAGTCCCTTCGCCAATCCTCCTCATCCTCTCCGGAAAACTCACCCCGCTCGTACTCGGGGCTGCGGACTGGTGACGTTTCTATTGCATTCAGATCCAACAAAGCTTGTTGCCAAAGCTTGAGTTGGTTGCGATTCTCAAAGCGCAAGTGAAATTGCGGCAGTTCGGCAACGGACAAGCTCAGTGTTAAGACATTCTCGTCCATGTGGCCAGTTTCCGTCACTTCGTTCAAGTGCTTCTTGATAAGGATCGAACCCTTCAGAGTGCATCTCGTGGTCTTCCGAGGTGCGCTATCATCCCACTGTGGAGGCGGATTTGAGCTCTTCTTCTCCTTCACACAGATAAGCATCTCTGCAAAGAGGAAACACTCGAGCTCCTGCCATGAGACCTTGTCTTTCCCAACGCGAAGGGTGCCGTAGAGACGTAGTTTTCCGAATCTGTGTGGTGTCAGCTTTACAATTTGTCTTGAAAAATTCATGCCATCTCCACGTACCGACTGAAGTCGAGCCCATGCCAATTGTCAACGCGGCTCCGAAGATTTTCCGTCATTTCCTCCAGGACTTCAGGTGACTCATAAGGATAGAATCGAGGTGCACTCTGCGCGCTGCGAGCCGGAGACGGTGGCCTCTGCGCAAATTGCTCCTCAATTCTCTGCGGCGTAGCCGGAGGAGCAGATTGTAGGTCATCTGGATCAGGCCGCCATTTATTGTCTGACACTTCCACGGTAATAAGACATGTGAGTGTCTGTTGCTGCCTCGACCTGTTGATGGTCGGAAATTCCGACCGGACGGTGACTGTTGGGGCTGGAATGGGATTCCTCGCGACAGCTTTGGGACTAGCCAAAGAAGCTTCCATCGCTTGTAGATCGTATTCGTGTTGGCGTCGCGGCCCGCTCTGCATTGTCTCAGGATAACCGCCAGATGAGGCCAGGCCACCCGTCATTGCAGTGGCATCACTGTTGTCTCGGTTGTGACCACTGCGTGTAGGGAACCTATCGGACGCCGCATCTCGAAGACTACCACGAGAAGGAGCCTGGTTCAAAGGCTGTCGTCCCGCGGAGCCTCTGCTCGGTGGGCGGCCGCCATGATCATCCCATGAGTTTGTGGTCGGCGCGGGCGCGGGCGCCGGTGTTGGTGCAGGTGCAGTCGTGGGTCGCTGGTCATTAACAGATACCGATCGCACCATGCTACTGATTTTCTCTGTACAAGACGGCCTGATTAGTACGCAGCCGAGCTGATGCACTTGAGGTGATGGTGCCTACCAATGTCGAGTACATTTCCTCCGCGACTTGTGTCGAGATGTAGCGGCGCATTGCAAGTTGGGCAATACTGCGACTCGAATTCGCGAATAAACTCGTAGAAGCATGCCTCGTGTGAAACATGCGAGCACGAGAATTGCAATATCCTCTCGCCGCGTAGAGTGTGTTCCAGCGGCTCTTCGCAGACAGCACATTCACTGCCGACGAACGTGCGCTCCCTCCGCGTGCGACTCCGGTCCACGTTCATCATGCCGAAATTTGAAGTCGTGTTCGCTCGTATGGCGGCTTCGCGTGATCGAGTCGACGCGGTCGAGATGGAGGATCGCTGCGATGATGGGGCCCTTAGTGTTCCAGCCGCGATGGAATGGCCTTGAACAGTGGAGAGCTTGTTAGTCTCGCATAGCTGACGCACGCACGCAGGGTGGAAAACGGTACGACGGGAATGGGTATCACAGGCTAACGATTCGTAGCCACGGGATCGACGACGCGCAACAAACTCGTCACGCGGTTATCGCCATTGATCGCGAGATTTAGGCAATGAGACAGGAGATGCAGGAAATGGGAGCAACTCACCTTTTTCGGGAAATGTTCGCTCGTTGAGCTCGCCGCCAGTGGCAGCGGTGGTGGTGATATGGTTCGTGCTCGGCTTGGGATCTTTTCTCGAAGTCGGACGGCCTTTGTTGGATGCTATCGGTTCGGTTCCTCCCCAGGCGGAAATGAATCCCTTCTTTTCCGGGCCGATCAGACCTAGTGTTCTCAGACTGGCCAACTGTGCGTCCGCAACCCTCTGCTCTTTGGCAAAACCCTGTTGTTTGCCGTGGGATCGATGGAACATATGGGCCCGGAGTAGGTCAGAGACAACGGCGAATAGACTCGGAGCGGGCGAGGAATAGAAGGCATAGAATTACGGAGGCGATTGATTGAGGCCGGGCGCCCTGGTCTCGTTGTGGCAATGAGTCGCGCGGAAAGTGTCTCCAGGGTGGCGCGGGATCGTGTTAGTCCACTGGGCGTGTATATTCGTACTGTGTCAAGGACGAGTTGAGGCCTGAGCGGGCAGCGGGCTGTGCTTGGGCTCAAGGGTGGTTTAAGCTTGAGAGCAGGACTGGCCGACAGGGAGTCTGACCAGGGAACTGGCGATCCTGGCAAGGCTGGAGAACCACGACCGTGGTCGATTTCTCTGCTTGGGCGGATGGGTCCTGTACGGAGTACCTCGAACAAGTTCTCCGCAGAAGGAAAGAAAGAGGAGTTTGGCTCTTAATTCCTGTATCGGGTTGTGGGAGTAGAAAGTGCGGGCTGTCGCACAAACTCCTGGGCCAGGGAAAGGATTGATGTTTCAGACGAGTTGTATCAGCAATGCTGCCGGAGCCGAATGCAGACGAAGCTTGTCAGTACTTTGATACAAGAGAAGGTCTCGTCTGGCAGCTAGGAATTAGATTTGCGCTTTGCGGGCTTTTGCGAGTGGTTCAGCTTTCGAAAGCTTCTGTGCATATGCTGCTGGGGCACTATAACGTATGATTTGCCGATGGACTGTATTCGCGACTATGCAGTGATTCCAAAATAAAACGGCGAAGATGCGTGCTCGTGTGCTTGTACACAGTAGTTGTGCACTCAAGCTCTCGCCTTCGGCAGCGATCGACTGGCAGGTCGGCCAGGACTTCCGTTTCCTTCGTACTGTCGTTGCGAGTCTTGGATATTCGCAAGCACAGTGTAGCGTTGGGCCGGGATGTGTTTCGACTTGCGGAGAGTCAAGAACAGGTGGAGTGAGCTCGCACTTTTCGGCAAGAGGGGCCGATTCGGTGATTAACGATGTGATTGATGGTTGACAGATTCGAAATGACGCTTGGTTGGGTGAGAGAAGAACAGTCGGCGGCGTATGAGAGCTGTGAGAGCTACGAGAGCAAGAAAGCTGGCAAGCTAGCACGCCTGTCATGCTGGAGAGGCACAGCGAAGAGCCTCTGCACCACCAACCGGCAATGTGCTGCCTCGTGTGTGGCAGCAAATGCGACGGCCTTGAGCAGTCTATTGGTCTGGAGGGTCGACTTTCTTGGACTTTGTCGACCAGTAGCGTTGGCAGCCCTCCCCCTGGCCAAAGAGGGCTAGCCGTCTAATCCTTCCCCTGCCGTCGAGGGTCAAAGGATGGTCCCGATGGCGACTCTCTTGAGGGTAGAGCCGTTCTCCCACGTGTGGTGTCCCGGAGAGATGGTCGAGTTGCAGAGGTGAGGGAGAGGCAACACCCTTTCTCAGCAAGTGTGTCCAAAGTGGACACCGGGACGGCGCGATGCTTTGTATCAAAGCGGCGCTGACAGACGCCCGACGGACAAGGCGCTATTCACGGCGGCGGACAGTTCAGGCGTTGAATCCAGCAGACTGGGAACCTAGACTAGGAACCTAGACCACCTGGCGGGCTAGGTGTGGGCAGACTGGCACATGGGCAGGGTTCTCGAGCGGGCAGGGTTCTCGAGCGGGCAGGGCAGGAGCGCGCTCTGGTCGGCGGGCGCTCCTGTCCCTCCCGGACTTCACCCGCCTCACCCACCCTGGCTCCCTGCTGGGCACCCGCACGTTCCTGCAGGCTAGACCCCAGCGAAGAGTCCTGCGGAGCCGACGGCCTGCGCCCCAAGAAGTGCACGCAGTGGATCGTCTGCACATGGCAATCCAGGAACCGCAACAACCTTGAAAGTCATCCACTTTACAATCCGAGCTCCATATCGACCCAAAGTTTATGCCCTTGCTATTGTACTGTTGTGTTATCCACACGGTGAGGCCTCGACGTTACCATTCTGCCATCGTTGCTGTTCTGCTGACACTGACCCAGTCCATTGCTCGTTCGGTCCTATTCCTGTCGGCAGTGGTGAAATCTGAGGATGGCCCATGGAGTGCCATGCCGGAGTGCGCCATGATCTGCTGCTGGGTACGGAGTTCACTTGTGCCAAATGGGATCCTGTTGCTGTGCAGCCCTGTTTTCTCACACAGCATATCTTGCGAATGCAACACATCGACTTGGCCGACTGCATGTAGCATCTCCCTATGTTTACCCACCCACCTTTCATCGTCTTACGCAAATGGTCTCACGCGGATGAATTTCGCGATCTTCAAGTCTCAAAAGTTGCGTGTCGTGAGACGGATACTTGTAGTTTGATAGTTTGATGAGCACGTTAGGGCTCTGACTTGCCTTACCCAAATCGTAACTAGTATCCTCAGTAGCTCGTTAGCGCCCTTGAATCTGGGTGCCACTTGCAATCGGCTAAACTGGATCAAGGACCAATGTCATGCGAAGCTCAGCAATTTCATTTCGTTCAGAGAGCCTTCGCAGCTGACGATCGAAGATTCGAACAACGAGATGGCGTCCTGTCAGCGCTCAACTCGCAGCCTTGCATACTATGCCCGGGTCGGTCGATCAGTGCCGACACGCTTAGCTGCTGGGATTTGCTGCGTTCTTGTTCGCGACCTTTCACATGTAGAGCCTCAGGTTGCCTGGCTGCTCCGTATACCTGGGCATGAGTCTGAATGCCAGAACGCATGAAGTCTTGCATGGACTACACTTCCGTCCCAATGTCAACGGATTTTCTGACACCGCGGGAGAATTACACCGACAGACACGTTTCTATGCCTTGGTACCGCGAAACACTGTTGGCGACGGCCATTGCACTTCAACCTTCTGACCCCTGTTTTGAGCCGGACATGCAGGCTTTGTGAAGCCCTCAAAAGCATAGAATTCAGGACAACGCCGACTGTTGATCAGGATCCACGACACTCTCGATCTAATTGATGGGTCATTTTCCACTGCTCAGAGCCATTGCTTGAAGTCAATGTCGTGCAGCTCGACTATGAGAATCAGTCTGGCTCATGGGCTTCCGAGTGCACTTGAAACCATCGCTCGCAGTTTTTCGACTCTGCCTTGAGGGAATTAGCGATTAGGAACATACATCATCTATGCAGTATGCTTCCTGCGCATCCTTCAATGTTGTGGACCTGCCCAAGCTGGAAGAAGTAGCAAGTCCTACAAAATCCTGCAGAAACGGTAGATCAGGCGTTCACTATTGATCCTTTCAACGTGACCTTGGGGCAAATCTGGCATCTAGCTCGGGCCCATCCATCCTCACAGCAGGGTAGTGGCCTCAATCCGATGTGCCATCGTCGCCCCCACTGTCCATTCCACAGTCGTGTTCTTGGCCACGAAAAGTAATACCATGACGCCAGAAACGTTGCATCTGCTACCAACTCCCAATCCTTTCGATGAACTGCACTATCGAGCAGAACAGCTCCTAAGTCGGTCAAATTCGGTGTCGTCTCGGACAGCTGCACGCATGAAAGGAAGAAGAACCATTCGACCGAGCATGTCTCGCCTATGCGCACCTGCCTGCCAAACACGCCACACGAGCCATATGCTGCACGACATGTCTCTTATTTTGCTCATTTACGCCACGTGCTGGGGTCTCACCAAGGCATCAATATAGCAACGAGGCCGCAAGGCTGACGACCATGTGGCAGAATTGTACACTGATGTGAAACTCGCCACGCACAGCACTTGAAGGCTGAAATTATTCCGGAATGCCTCAGACACATGGCACAAACAGCTCTACCCACTGAAATTGGGATTACTTTTGGAAAGACGTCGACAGACGTCCAAGACCCGGGGCTGGATTTAAGCGGGTCACTTTCCACGCCTTGGCCAATCATCTTACACGAACAAGTGCTTTGGCTCAGTGCTTATCCTCGACGTCCGCAGGTGGCCTTGAAGGCCATTCGCAACGAACTCCAAGTCGATGCCAAATTCATAGCCAGTCTCAATTATCTGTGGCGACGAATTACCGCATTCTAATAGTGCTCACACTTCACACGAGTGCACATTGGTACAATGTATTACATCAGCTTCGCCCATCCAAAGGTTGTCAGTCGAAATGAGGTTCAGTAGGGATCCGTGGATCCGCTTTGCAAAGGCTGGGAGTTCCTAATGTCAACTCATCGGAAAAAAACACAAACCTCCCCAGCTTGCACTCGGGCGGCCGAAACACCAACTCGACCGCTGCGGCCATGGGACATGGGAGGGATCTGCGATGCACTGGCGTCACGTTGGGCCGGGGCTGGTATAATTTGTGTGTGTAGTGCTGAACATCTGCAGCCACTACACCAGTTTTGAGACCACGTCGCGCGGCCTCACGACGGGTGCGGCGTCGTGTCACGTATGTTGGCGGGCAGAACGCCTTGAGGCGTTCAAGATCAGGCAGCATTGCGCTACAACAACTTCATTTTGTCTTGCCAAACGTCAAGTCTGGCAGCGCTGTGCAGATAGGCATCTTGTTGACAAAAGACCCTTGGCCGAATTGAGTCGAGCCGCATGGCGATCAGTATGTCGTGCCCCAGGCACGTCTTCCTGTTTCGATGGTGTGTTTGATCTATGCACGTTCGTCTTCCGTGTGCAAGTATGATCGCTGGCTTTTTGCTCTGTGCGGTAGCAGGGGAAACCATGTTCGAGATATGTCCCCTGATTTGCATATCTCAGACTGTCCATGGCCAGAACCAAGATGAGCGACAAAAGAACCAGCTCAGAAATACTTGAACATAGTCCACCCCCTCTCCCCGGGGCAAATGCCCATCTGCTCCAGGTATTGTGCGGCCATGCGGGTGTCGAGCCAAGGACTCGCTTCATCAACGCCAGACACTAGCTTTCCAAATTACTGTGAGCTTATTCCTAGTTGACACATTTTTGATTTACGAAACTTCCGGCAAACAAAATGTGCATCGTGATGACAGCCCGCAGAGAGATACCGGGCACTGTGGACTGACAGTTCTGATTGTGGCTGTCTCGTAGAGGGGTTCAAGCTGTTGTGACACAGCTTCGGGCTCGTCCAAAGGAAACAAGGAGGCTCCTTACGACGACGCACTGGACGTGAATGAATTCCAATGGACTTTGACAGCGACGTAGAATGTGGGGCCCACCCGGACTTCCTGTCAAGCACCCGTACTTTCGCGATCAAATCACAGAGCATAGGGTTCCGTCCATTGCTTCCCACATAAGTTTGGCTTTCCAACAAGCCACGTGCGAGCAGTCCGACACAGCATCGGGTGATATGGCGATCAAAGCCAATGATACGGTGTGACTGAGCAATACTTCGTATGTGCTCGGGCAAGGCACACACATCTTGAGATCGTTGCGGATCCCCAATTCCGCCGTTCTGTTTTCGTCACAGAGCGAGACGAAATGTACTAGGCCGAAAAATTCTGCGAATACACGTATATCACTTTTGTGGTGCTAAGTGCCGCGTTGATGACCAGCCTGCGAACTCTAATCATGGCGAGACCCAGAGTCGAAGAGATCCAATCCCACGCGTTTGGGTCCTCAGCATGCACGTCGCGAATCATTGTGCGTTCAGGGCGTCTCCATTTGTTTGAGTTCTAGCCTCTATTGCCCTCATTCGGTTAACACCGCCGACCCACGTCGCGGACAAGTTGCCTCAAAATCGCAGTTGGATATCATTCGCCTCCGCAATTGCCCGCAAGTCTATGCTGTATCATGGTGCTGAATGTACACAATCAGGACGAATTTTTGTCCTCATTTCCCCCGTACTCATTCATCTAGTCCTCGTCCCAGTTCTAGAAATACAATGTTAGACGTTGTTCACGATGAGGGGCGGAGTCAATGCAACGGCGGAGGAGACGATCTGCATACCGGATTGGGGCCCGGAGGCTTGGGGCCACCAGCCTGCCTTGCGACAATGATCTGGTCAACCGCGAGGACGGTCCTAGCCGCCTCAGTCGCCAACTTGATCGCCCAGGCCTTGGTGGCCATGAGATCCAGGATACCGTTCTCCTGTGCGTCCAGTGTGCCGGTGTTGTCCTCGTTCTGTGTCCATAGTCAGCGACTTGTCAAGTCGTCTATGTCCCATGCTCACGAGAACTTACCTCGATATCGACACCAGTGGTCCACTCATCTTTGTGGTGCGCGCGGTAAAGGTCGGCCAGCACCGCGGTCGCATCAAGACCAGCGCTCTCAGCAATTGTCCTGGGGACAACCTCGAACGCCTCAGCGTACTTCTTGATAGCGTATTGAGCAAGACCAGGGGTTTTCTCTCCTGCTGCTGATATCCTCTCTACCAGCTGCATCTCTGCGGCACCAGCACCTGGCACAAGTCTGGAGTCCTTGGTGATGGCTTTGACAACGTTGACTCCGTCATCGACAGCCCGCTCGATGTCGTCCAGGTGGTTTTGCGTAGCTCCTCGGAGGACCAGTGTTGCTGTCCGTGTGACCTCGTCCTCTTGTCTGAACACTGTGACACGGTCTCCGCCGATCTCCATAGTCTCGACTACATCGACGCTTCCCATCTCGTCCGGCATGGGAGCACCCAGTCTCGCCAGAGGCGTAGCACCAACCACCCTGCATATTCTCCGGAGATCGAACTTGCTGAGGATCTTGATGACGAGGATGCCGTAGCGGTTGAGGTAGTGCATTGCCAGCTCGCCCACAGTCGAGCCTGCAATGACAACCCGCAGACCGACGTCATGGAGCTCCTTGATAGCAGCCTCGAGCTGGTCCTCCTCGCCCTTGGTGAAGTCGATCATTTCCTTCGCGTTGTGAAGCAGGACGGTGCCCTTGGTCTCGGTCTGTGTGCTGTCGATGGGGCACGAATAGACGCCCACCTTGGCCTTCTTTGCCTTCTTGACGGTGCCGTTAGGCTCCTTGGGAAACACCATACCCTTCACGACGCGGCTCTGCTCCAAGCTTCCTCCCATGATCTTGACGACGCGAATGTTGTCGACGTTGAAGCCAGCAGGGTTCTTGGGTAGCACTGCGAGGATAGCCTCGGCGACCAGATCAGCCAGGAACTCCTCGTTGCCGTTCTGCTTAGAGGCGATGACGGTTTTCAAGGCCTTGCTGAGCTCCTCCTGTGACCTCAAATCGCCGACCTTGTCCACCTCAATGTCCTCGAGTGCCTCTAGAGCGACCTTCTGGGCTCGCTCGTAACCTGTGACAATATCGGAGGTCTTGAGACCCATGCGGAGTAGGTCCTCAGCCTTCTTCAGCAGCTCACCAGCCAGGATGATAACCAAGTTGGTGGCATCACCCATCTCGGCGTCCTGCTGTTGACTGGCCATCACCAGTAGCTTAGCGGCGGGGTGGACGACATCAAGCTCGCGGAGGATGGTGGCAGCGTCGGAGGTCAAGATCATCTTCTGCAGGTGGTTGATGACAATCTTGTTGCGGCCATAGGGACCAAGGGACGTCTGGACGGTCGAGGATATGGCGCGGCAGGCGTCGATGTTGCGGAGGACCATTTGGTCTTCGGATGAGTAGCTAGAGGGAGAGAGTGTCTACATTAGTATGCATTATTGGCGAGGCGGTACTGCAGCACATGGGGACACGGTTAAGAGCCGAATAGAAAGAGCGAACTGACTTGTTGTAGCCTCCCTTGAACAGGTTAGCATTCGGCGCGTTGGGAATGTTGAGAGACATATTGGCGTATGCTGGTCGTCAAGTTTTGTGTCTGGAGCGCTGGGAGTAACACGTCCCTCCTAGTGAAAGGAGACGAAGCAGTTGCGCGTGTTTTGCGTGGGGTCAATGGTAGCTGTCAAAAAATGTTCCCACTGCCAGCCGGGCGCGAAGCAATTGCATGTGGCCCAAGCTCAACTGGCAAGCTTACAGGGGCTTGTCTGTCCGTCATACACCTGGGCGACCCCGGGGCCTTGGAAGACCCTAAATCACTTTCACCGCGTTTGCTGTTGCCAGGGACCAACCACACTGAACATCTCGCTCCTTACAATTGTCTGTCTCTATCTGACGATAGCCTCGGCCACCTTCGTCGCAAACACTCTGGCCAGCCGAGACCGCTATTCCCAACTCCAATTCGACATTCACCCACCCGCTCAGACAGACGCCTCAACCCCCAAGCAGTTCCACGATGGCACCTCCACCAGGTGAGTTGAGGAGCTAGCTCCCCACAGTCGCGGGTTCCACCCCTACCGCGGGTGCTTTGCGACTGACTGGCTCCCTTGATCACTTACTCCTACATATCACTCCCCTCCCTTCTCGACTATCCTCCATGACCGCATACTTCATCCAGTCCATGTCACAAACACAGACACACTCAAGATGGCGCCCAAGATAATACGGAAGGCTAATCCTGTCACCGACTCCTCAGCCATCCCACCACCGCTGCCGCCCTCGGTCGAGGAGGCCTACCGCCGCAAATGCCTGCAGCTGAAGCGCCGCACAAATGAGGTTGAGGAGGACAACGAAGCCGCACGCCTGCGCCTGGCCCGACTGCGCCGCGGCGTCGAGAAGCTCCGGCTCGAGCGCGCCTTCCTGCTGGACCAACTCACCAAGCGCACCAGCACCAACGTCGAGGACTCCGAAGGCAGCCCGAGCCCACCACCCACCGTACGTGATGAAGTACTGCATGAATCACAGTCACAGAACCTTCGCCCTTCTGCTCACTCACCCTCGCCCGCCCCTGCTCCCGCCCGCAGTGTATCTGGACTCGTCCCCCGGCCGCGACCTCAAAGCATTGCTAGCAATCACCATGATGACAAGCCCGCGTCTACGTCTGGCATTGGAAACTCTGGCACAGGTGCTGACCATGATCTTCCCAATCGACAGCCATCAGAGAAGCCCTTGCGTAGCAAGCGCGGCCACCGTAAGCCGTCGGTTGTTGCTTCATTGGACCCTAACGGTCCGCCCGCAACCTCCATCAGCCAGAGCGGTCGTGGAATTTCCCCATCGTCAGATGCTCCGTCTCACTCTGTCACCGCTGGCGAAGGTTCTGCCAGTCAACATCTGAAGGATCCCCCCGAGCAGCGGTCGAACGGTGCGGCAAGCAGCAGCAGCAAGTCGTTGCATAAGAAGCCCAGTAGTGCTTTTGAGCTATACTGTCGGGACAATCAGGAGCAGGCTCGAGAGCAGAAAGCCGAAGGGGTCACGGTGGAGGAGGAGCTGGCTCGCTGTTGGAAGGACATGTCCGAGAGCCAGCGAGATGTGTACACGGATAAGGAGAAGGCAGATGCCGAGGTCAAGGCGGTGGCCAGAGATAAGGCAGAATTCGAGGACAGGGTCGAGAGAGCCAAGGTCGCCGCGGAGAACAAGGCGAGCAGGGAGGAGAGGGATGAGACAGATGAGCGACCCGCGGCAGGCACAAAGTCGCAGATGGATGCCGAGGACACGCCCGCTCGCGAAGATGACGAGGACATGGATATTGATGATGACTAGCTCTGATTCTGAGTCCTTGGTCTGATCATATGCCATGAAGTTCGTCATTTCGTACACAACTTGGAGCGGAGGTGTTTCTGGGAAGTTGACAAGGATGGGCTCCGGGTTTCAGTTTATGACCTTTGGGTTAGGCGTTCTGGTTGATTTGTGATTATGGCGAAAAGTATAACTCTCGTCTTCAGACACTGTTTATGCATGGTTTGCACATAATTGATTGATCGTTGGGCGGTGGGGTGAAGGAGCAAGACCAAGTGATCATTATATACAACCACTACTAAAAAGGTACCTGGTATTGATGAGCAGCCCATAAGCATGTCACCCGGTCCCAACTCCGAATCCAATGCATTGTAGCATTGTTTCAAATTCCATAAAGTCCGTCCAGCATCCGTTACTTGCGCATTAGGGCGGCGAAAGACTGAAGAGTGCGGGTGGCTTGCCTCTCGAAACGACTAAACATCGAGATGAAAGTGGGACGCCACGACTCTTACTTCTTGGCCAGAAATGAAGCGTCTATTAGCTGTAAAGAGGGCTACACAATTTTGGCGGAGCCCACAAACGCGGTCGTGATGCGCGCAGTGGCCTGAGGTGTCGTCAAAGTTCGCCAGAGAATGAACGCTGATATTGTAGCAGCTGCATTCCAATTCGTTATGTACAAGAACTACTCCAGTTCTCCGGGCTGACCTTGCAACTCAATCCTATGCGGGGGGTCTTCCTTTGGCTGCGAAGCTCCGTCCAGTCTACGACTTGACTGTTCTCAAGATGTTTCGCGACCTTTTTCTGAATACTATGGAAAACGCTTTTATCAAATGCTGAAGAATCCTTTTCCACCGTGACTCCATGGAATACATGTTGTTGCTGCTGTCAGAACTGAGTCTCTATACTGTCCGAGCCTGGTGATTGGTACCCAAGCCAGTGTTGGATTCGCTTGGATTCACTAGTCCACCCAGTACATGTCCACGAAGATGTTTATAGCGGCCACGATGATCTCAGCAGCGATGAGGACAATGACTGCGGACAGAAGTTAGTATTGGCCACTTCCGCAAATCGGGACGGCACGGTTGCGACTTACCAATCCATTCAAGCTTCTCGCCATGGCCATGACTGAGTTCGCTCTTCAACATAGCCAGGAGATCACCAATGACATCCATCCGATCCGTCAAGACCTTGACTCTCGAGTCCATTTCCAGGTACTTCCTCACAGCCTGGTACACCGGCTCAAGTTGCGGCTCCACCCAGAACAACTCAGGGGTATCGAGAATGGAGCCACCGAGGTGGATGTTCAGCTTCAGGATAAAAAGCTCGCCAATCTGCATGTGGATCTGCTTCCTGCTCAACGCGATCTTGCCCGTCAGCGCAATCTCCGTAGGAATGTCCTTGCAAGCATCAATGGTGCTGTCCATCAAATCCTCAAACAGACTCGTCTTGGTGCTCTGGGCCAGGGCGTGAGAAATGGCCAGCTTGACGCGGTAATTATTCTTGTCGCGCAACGCAATAAAGTCGTTGTAGATACGTGCCTGGTACTCGCGCGTATAGTAGAAGTTGAAGTACTCGACTTCGACGTCGTCCGCCACCAGCTTCTCCATCTCGAATTTGGAGATTTCCTTGAGGAAGCGCGTTTCCTGCTGCAGTGTCATGCCCCATATCACCACCACGCCGTACTCGTACAGAAATACCTCGGGCGTGTGCACCTCGATATCAAAGTCGGCTGCTTCTGAAATCGTGCCCTCGTCGCCTCGTTCAGCGCCGAATGTGTCGCGGTGGCTGTCGAAGGCGCCTTCCTCGCGTATTTGGCCCTCGTGTCGCAGGTCAATAAGGTCCTGATGGGGGTAGCCTGCATCCGCAGGTGCGGCTGTCGAGTATTCTCCGGTCGAGTGCCTTCTTTCGTAGGAATGGACCGGTGTCGAGTGGATGGACTGGCGCTGCTGGATGCCCAGCTCCACCTGCTTGCTGTTGTAGTTGTATGGCGTGTATATGCACTCGTCGATCAGTTTCGGGTTCGTACCCTTCGACTTGCCTCGCGATCCCTTCAAGAACCGCATCAGCCCATCCATATCGTACTTGTTCGCCGTGCAGTACGCCGTCACCCTGGGTAACCTGGTCCTGTCTGCCTTTCCCAACCGCGCCGCATCCCTCCTTGCTGTGGGGTCTTTGATCCGTGTATACTGTGCATAGACATCGCGACCGCTCTCCTCGTCCGGGCCGTCTTCGTCAATCTCTGGATTCGGTAGCAATTTCAGCTTCTGTGCGTTCTTGGTAGACCGCTGCGGGCCGATTTTAATCGCCGGGTTCGCAGGCAGAGCTTGGATGTTGGCGCCGGCGGCGGAGGAGCTGTGCCTGCGGCGCATCTTGGCGAGTGCGGAGGAGGATGTGGGGGCGGAGCTGGAGCTGGAGGCACCCTCTGTGGATTCTGGCGGCGAGTCGTCGCCTTCAAGCTCAATTGTTTTGCTGACGGGGTTCTGGTTGAATGTGACGGTGCGGGAGGGCTTGCTGCGGCTGCTGCTCTCTGCGGTTGGGAGGAGCGGGGCGGTTTCTGTTGTGGACGCCATTGTCGAGGAAAGGGGGGGGGAAGGGTCGGACGGGGTTTGAGGATATGTAAACCTTGAGCAGAGGCTGAAATTGGGTGGTCTCTAGGAGAGGATTGTTTGACAAAGGTGGCACGTTGAGGCGTCCTTGTGGTAGGTGCCCAAGAGGGGAAACGCTGGGGAAGCTATTGAGCTACACGGCAGTGTGTCGGGAGTTTGCAGTCGGGCTCATCGGAAAGAGGCTGCAGATGAAGGATCCATAGTTGTTTCGAAGTTCCTTTGAGATTGTACGCAATACTGACGACTTTGGTTGTTGAATAATGCTTGGATTAGAAAGAGTCGCGAAGAAACCAGGTACAAAAAGTGGAATGACGTTAAGATCCTTGAAAGGACGCCCAGCGCTAACTCTGACCTCCCCCCTTGTCATGCCTGTCACTCGGATTAGATCCGTTCTATTACTACCTACACCTGTCAGGAATGCATAACTGACCTCGATCAGATATCAATACAGACGACCAGATGTGTTATGATGCGGAATAGCAGTACTAAATACACAGAATAACTGGCTGACATTGTTTTTAATTCATTCTGCCACCTCCGATTCCAAATCCAAGGTAGATTTTTCCTCCGCTTCTTTGGTTACATCCTGGAAGTCAACCACCTCCACCGCCCCTTTGCCCCTTTCTCACTCTATAACCCCAATCTTGCTTTCCTTGATTGTGCTAGAAACGAAGCAGTTACACGTATCCGTCTGATCTGTCTTCACTAGTAAAGGAGGCTTACGATATACAGATCTACAAATTGGCACCAGCTTCACCTCAACACTACGTTAAAGCATCGGCAGCACCTGGCAATCCTCACTCCTGGTCTGTTCACGCTTAGCGCACCCTTATCCACTGGATCCATGTGCAGAATGTCTTCTCGTAGGGCTTTGGATTCATTCACATATAGTCCCTTGCGGGTTATTCGCCTGTACCTATGAATTGTGGGCGGCAAACCACTCTTTGTGCCGTTGGATGACAAGCGGAAAGGTCGAAGACCAGCAGGGCATGTAGGTACGAGTATTTTTACGCCAGCTGAACCCATCTCGATTGAGCTCTCTACGTTCTGAGTGAAATTGTCGCCGAATCTGATACTTGCCAGACCTTGCATGAACTGTTCGCGCTGCAGTAACTCAGGCTACCTGCACATCCGTAAGGTACTAATGCTGTGAAGTCGATTGACGCCAAGAACCTCCCCAAACCACAAACCGCTTCTGGTAGTCAACCATACAAACTACCACATACTGTCTTAAACTCAATACGGTCTCCAGTGTTCTTTCTCTGCATCTTCGTTGACGATTTTGTTCCCATCTTCTAGTCTTGTTCCAGATCAGATGCCAAGGGTCGTGGCAGGAAGCATGCCCAACTGGGCCAGAGAAACAGGATCCATCACTCGGCCCCGTAGCTTCAATGCATTTGGAACGGCGCTTATATTCTTAGTTGGCGCACTCATCTCGATTTTGTCATCAAAACTGATTCCGCGACAGCCCTCCTTGAGCTCAACAGTTTTTTTCCCACGATTTCCTCGCCTCGCGGTTGATCATGAGGTACGGTACTCCTGATGCCCGGTAGTCATGACCTCGCAAGGTGAGCTTGGCCCTCATCGTGCTATTGTCGTGCTCGTACTGCAGAATGATTCCGTGGTAAACCTGCAGTGCATCATCTCTTGGCGAATTCCAGATCTCCATCAAACGTAATTTCGGCATGCGGCGGACCGTGAGGCTCGCTTTCAGCAGCATCGTATCAACCACGGCACGCGACGCATATTTGATACCACAACGGAAACTCAGCGTCTCCAGATCTTCGCTTGTCGCTTGACCCTGAAGGAATAGCTGGAAGAATTCATCCGTCTTGAACATCCAGCTCGCGATGGACACATGTTCCATCTGATGACTTGCGCGGGCAATTGCTAGTCCGAAGGCTATAGTCCTCCTCTGTTCCACCGGTCGGCGTACCTCCTTGTGGGTCTCTGTGAATTCGAGATGGGGTCGATATAATCGCTCGCCCACAAGGGCCTGCTTAGGCCACTCAGTCTCGCGCGCAAGAGGTCGCGGAATGTGAGAGTCCCAGTCGTCGTACCATCTCAGTTGTTTGATCGTTGGCGGCAGTGCTGCAAGTGTCTCGAGCAGAGATCGCAAATCTTGAGACAAACGTCAGAATCTCCAAGGTAAATGGTTGACGCCGAAACACTTACCGTCGCTATGGGTCTGTTCCAGCATGCCCGTCGCTGGGGGGTAGTATGGGTAGTATGGCACCTCCGACAGCAGCTCGTACGTGAGTTGCTTGAGCCCATCCAGCTGCTTCCAAACGCGAGCCAATGCTCGCGGGTGGATCTGTCGAATATATTGTCGACGGGTAAGGAATTTCGTCACCACACTCAACTTTGGCAATCCGTGAGAATGATCGGTGCCGACCGGCTGGGCGCATTGCATAAAGCGCAGGCCAGACCCGAGTGCTTTCTTTGCTTGTTTTGTGGTTATCGTGGCTGTCGTACAGGGGGGGGATCCTAAACCAAATGGATATGGTGGTCTCCCAGCAATTGCAGACGGATGATATATAATGAAGGGCAGTCGAACGGCGTCTAGATCATATGGATCGTGTTCAACATACCGCTGCAGGTGGTCCGGTTCGTCGTCGCCATCGCAATTGTTCTCCGTACTCTGGCAAGCAGTAAACACTCAGCTCCAACTCTAGCCCCTTCGGACTGACATCTTTGGGCTTCTCCCAATGCTGTAGCGTGGACAATGCGTTTGTCATTACAACAGTGAACATCCAGTTGTGGGCAGCACTTGAGTTCCGTGGCCCGCTCGAAACTAGCATTGGCAAACGATCACGCTCCTTCCATCGTACAACAGCTGCGTCCTCTTTCTGACGAGGATCCCATCCGCCGTCGAAACGATGAAGCTCTAGCCGCAGCCGCAATGCCTGTACGTACCTCCTTCTATGGCTTTTTTCTCCACTGAACAGTGCCTTGAAGTCGTAAGACCTCTAGACTCCAGATAGGACGATCCGTTTGAAATGGACCTTCTCGAAAAATGGGTTCCACATCTCCTTGTTGACCGTGGCAAGTGCAGTCGTGCTAATTTTGGCGTGGATACACACAAGTCGCATAACCAAACTTCGTTTGGAGCATCGCCTGGCATTATCACTGGCACGGTCCTGGCTGAAAGCTGGGTCGTAGCATCGGGTGTTATCAAGGGATTTGACACACAGTTGGCGCTGACGCTGACGCTGGTGGGCCTGACAATGACAGATTTGCAAGTGCCCCTGGTGGATGTGAGGCTGGCGGGCCTGGCACTGGGGAGTTTGAAGCCGGCGGACCTGATGCTGGCGGACCTGAACTAGGTAGCCCGGAGTCCATGGTAGTTATTCAATGATCTCCGGAGATTGATGATCGAGGAATAACGGCCAGCAGATTACGGATCAAACCCCCAATGGTTGTTGTTTTGCTGAAACACAGAATCCGCCCAGACGGGCAGGGTAAATTGACTTTGTAGCAACCGCCACATCGCACCTGCTCGCAATGTGTACCATGCTGTTGCGGTACTGCTGGCCCTTCACAGAGTTGGAAAGAGCTAGTTGGTACATATACGTATACGACACCAAATTCATGCCCATGAAGTTGATCACCGCAAGTTCTAGTCCGTAGTGTCGGTAGAAGCGATACAAGCCGCAGAGTGATTTCACTTTAGTCAAGTGTAAGCATCGTGACATTCACTCGTAAGTCAGTGGAGACTGTTCTGGCAATTTAGCCAAGAACGTAACTGGGCTTGTGCAGCTGCAAGACTTCCGTAAAGCTAGTAATAGAAAGAAATATGCAGTGGATGTCCACGGGCAACACACCTGGGAAAGCTACAACGTCATTATCCACGCATATCGTCAGCACAATCGAGTTCTATTTACTGCTCTGAATATTTACAAGCGAAGGCGTGACAGTTCTAGGCTCATGGGCCCACTACTTACTCTTCAATGCATACTTAGATCGCCAGCTCCTCGGCACCCCTCATCTTGTCTTACCTTTCCTCTTAACATACGACAATGATTTCTCTACATGCCTCCCAATCTCTGCTCAGACCCCTTACAGAAAGGGCCTACGGACGTCGCAGCCAAAATCCTTAGGTCTTGACCACCTGCTCCACTCTTCTGCGAGCCTGCTAGCTCAACCCGGGACTGCTTCTGATATCGCCCATATGATATTCATCTTTGGGAAAATGACCTTTAGGAACATTACCACTGTAACAATTGTTTTTGGGGTACTTGTATTAGGGTGATGAATTCTGGGATATCAACTCCTGGGATAATCACATTTGGTTGCACTTTCCTATGTTCTTCCGTCAAAAAAATCAAAGCGACCTCAAAGTCCCTTCTTGCAATACCGTTGGACCAAATTGCACATGCGTATCAACTACTCGAGCTTCCTGACGTATTCCACCGGTCCTGCATACCGATGTCTGGCACGCAGCACATAGTACAGCAATGATAGCACAACTACCGCACCGTAGATGAGAATATTCCAGTTCATGTCCACTGAATGTGGAGCAGGTGTCATCGGGAAGAACGAGAAAACAAAAGTGACGATGAGGAAAAGCTCGGACGCGATGTTGATGGGAAGCCCCCATTTGCCCAGACTGAATTTGGCCGGCAGTAAAGGCTGGTTGGAAACACGGCGCCATATGATGCATCCGATGGAGCACATATAGCTTGAAAGAAGTGCTGCGGTCGCCAGGGACGTGATGGAATTGAGCGCGGTAGCCGAGCCGATTTTGATGAGTGACAAGATGGCTGTAATCACGACCGTTGAGAAAATCGAGGTTAGAGGAAGTTTGAGCCCTGAATGAGTTTCTTGACGATACCTGTTAGTGTATCGTGCCAACTTAAGGGTGCTATGCGCTTACTTGAAACCCATGAGCTGAAGGGCACGGCTTTGTCTCGCGAGAACGCCAAAAGCTGCCGAGACGCCGCGGCGACAGTGGTCAGTTGTGCCAGCACAGTCATCCCAATGAAAAAAAAATGCCATCGCGGTGGCCCCACCAGTCGTTTTAGTGGCGTTGTAGAACACTTACATAAATGGATAGCCTGTTGGGCTTGCAAGGATATCTTCGAGGTCGCCCATCGCGAAGCAGAAAGTGATCACCGTTAGCCAGCCTGAGAAGTGTATGTTCAGCGCATGAACCGAGCCGCTTAGGGTTTGGGGCTGGATAGTCGTAGAACATAATTACCTAGAGCTCCATTCACAACGGTGGTCGCTATCATACTGCGCGGGACGTTTTTGCCAGCATCCTGAATTTCTTCGGACATATGCACAACAGCATCAGCTCCGATCAAAAGCACTGACAGGTCACAGTAAGCTATCTGCCTCTAGTCACAGATAGAAAAAGGTCTCAATTATACTTACTTGCGCCTGCTGTGATGCCTACAAGAGCACTCGTAGCGAAACTGTCCCACCCTCCACCATGGTTAAGTTGGTGAATAAGTCCTTAGCTTCCGCACGAGGCGCGAGCACCCAAAGGGGAACGACGATACCGACGAATGCGAATATGTGGATAATAAGGATCACTGCCTCGATCATCGGCAATCTTTTGACCAGTGTGACGTTGAACAAAGCCGCGAAGGCTGCGACGGCGATGGTAAGAAGAGTACCATGCCATACTTCTGAAACGTAATCGGGATGATTCAGTATGACAAGTTCTTGGATCTGGGTACCGGCGACGTATGCGGCCGATGCGCTGCTCACCTGTCACCCGAGTACACAAAGCCGGCTCATGATGTAACTGAGGAACTTCTGATGCTTTCGAGGGGCAAATTCAGAGACCCAATGATACTGTTCACCGGTAGTGCTGATTTATCGGTCAGCATTTGGCGTTGAACTTGAAGACTTGGAGATTTTGACGTGAAGCGTGGAGATTCCTTGCAAATACTTACGGAGCCATGGACCCCATCTCGGCCATAGACTTGTTCACCAGGAGGAATCCAATCCAGCAGATTAGATATATCCAGATCAGCCCTGCAGAGCCACCATTGATGAAACCCAAAGTAGCTACACTGTGATAGACCTTTTGTCAACATTGCGGTACCAAGCATATGTGCCTTCAAGTATGATGTATCTTCACGTACCTGAGAATCACTTCCCAGGTCTGCTGAAGAATCATCAAGAACCCGAAAATGGACGCAAAGCCGAAGTTTCTCCGCCTCAAACGTCAGCAAATTATTTACTTGATGTAGACCGGCGCATGCAATTACAGTACTCTCAACTGCTGGACTTTCCCCATTCTCATCATATGGTGATGATCATCTTGGTTCCCTAGCTCAGCCAGCTCTTCCCGCACAGATACATTGTCAAACCTCATCGGAGGTTTAGAGTCGACTACCATGTTGTTGACTCGAAGTTTCGATTCCGTATAAATTATGATGGATGTTATTGGGGCCCCGGGGCCGCCGGAAGATGTCACGAATATATGGGTGTCCGGCCAGTGCATGCACTGGCAGCTGCTTTTGCGATAGAAGAACCTTTCGTGTAAGTAACCACAAAGAAGCTTGCCCACGTTGGCAAAGATTATGAAATTGACAAAAGGCCGAGACCACGCGAGGGGAATTTGGAGAGAGCATATATTAGCAAATTACTGCGGACCTAGGAAGCTGAGCACTTTATCATCGACAGGACAGGGCTGGCAATGTTCGAGCCCCCGTCTCCACGCAGTTTTGCCCTTCTATGATCCACAAGTTCTGCGAGACCCTGCAACCAACTGCATATCTACAAACGTTTCTCGGACGAGAAGACAAGTCGCACTAAGTTTTTGAGCGTTAGGCCCGGCAGCCCTGTTATACAATACCAGGAACTACCCGACGCAAAGCCCAAACACAAAATGTGCATACGAGCGGCCGGGGTGCTCGGAGCCTTCCTGCCTTCTCGGAAGTACTTCACATTATCACCTCGCTAGGATCTATTGTCGCATCTCTCCCCGGGCTGCTCTCAGGTACGTACTTGTAAGGAACTCGTATAAATGCCATGAGAGTGACAGAGTCTTTCCTTTCCACATATTCATCTCTCTCATGCAGGATATTCCTAGACAGTTGAGGAACTGCTCGACCACTACCAGTTCTCCCTCTGTTCTATGTAATTATTTATTCGATTTCAAATTACTTGAGTGTACGTGTACAACGCAAGCTTATCGCTGGATTATGCTTCAGCATTGGAGAAGTTCCTCCACGCGGTGCGACCTTTGACCGCAAAACTTCGAGGGCATGCACGATTCCTGATACTTTGGCGATTGGAAAGTCGAAGATAGTCCACGCGAACTGTTGCAGGGCATTGAATTAACATAATCCCATTGCTAACTGTCTGACCAAAGAGCACGCGTCGGTTCCATTCCCTCGGTACCTTTTGCAGCACCCCCGGGCGACATCGCATGGCTTATTCATAAGTTCAACAGGGAGGACGAACGCGCTTTCTTACCATGTATGATGTGAAATGTCTTGGATTTCCTTTGCTGCCAATCCATATCACACCCAATTTCAGGCAAGGCTACGTTGCACTGCAGCTTTAATTGTTGGACGACCAACCAACACACTCGCCAGGCAGGCCAAAAGTTGATTAGGTCGGCTAAGCTGCCCAGATACTAATACACGATAACTGACCATCACTCGCGTTCGGAGTTCCAGAGCTGATTTTCGTATCATATTCCAACATTTTTAAGCGAGACCCGCGCAGCGCCAGCGTCAGCGGAAGCACTCCGAGAACCATGAACTCCACCATTTCCAACCACGCCGAATTCACCCGGTTCTCGGCCATTACCTCGGAGAACCATGCCGGTTACTTGTGGATCGTGATTACATTGGCCACGATCTACACCATCTTATCTTCGACGCTGAGGGCTTATGTCAAGTGGCGCATATACGGCTGGGACGATTTGATGCTCGCACTTGCCACAGCCATGTATTTGGCGCAGACGATCACAGTATTTGACGGCTTAGCACATGGCCTCGCTACGATCGACGAGTATGTTGGAAGCAATGAGCTGAAGCGAAGTAGCAGGGTAAGCCTAGACCACCCACTCTTCGTCTGGATTTTGTCTGATGTCCATTTTCGCTTCCAGGCATTTTTTGCTGCGGAGCTTCTCACGGTCACGACGCTTTGTCTCTCCAAATTCTCAGTACTTGCCATGATGCTTCGTTTGTGGACAGGGACTGTCGAATTCAGACGATGGGCTGCATGCTGTGGATTGCTCATTCTTTGCTTGCTATGGGGAATCACTTCTTTCCTGTGCATAGTCGTGAAGTGCCATCCTTCCATATGATTGGAGCCTCAGAATCTCGAGCGGTGTCCAGATCAGGTGAGTTGATTCAAAGATCCAATTTTCGTAACGCACGTTCGACGTCGTAAAAACTGTGCTCTTCCAGGACCATCGCTGGCAAGCTATAACCACGATGGACACCTTCACCGACAGATTCATCTGCGTTCTCCCTCTCATCCTCGTTCTACCCCTCAAGATGTCCATTTCGTGGAAAGCACAAGTTGCAATCGCTTTAGGTTTCCGTATATTCGTTGTCCCAGCATCAATATTGCACCTGGTTTACTTAAAGAGCTACCCAACTTCCAACAAGCCGCAGTTTGTGGTGACAAGATGTTTAATCATGCAACAGATCATGCTTGCTATATCACTCATGTCGGCGACTGTACCAAGCCTCAAGACATTCATGAACTCCTTCTATTGGGGCCTCGGCTTCGCCGGCTTGGAAAGCGTGGCCGCGGGCACCTCTTCCAATGCATACGAGCCCGAGACCATTGGACGCCGACCAACGAGGAAGATACATGACAGGCTATCGCATATCACAAGCTCGATTCGACGAGATAGCTTTCCGTGCGACCATACTGCCACATTTCGACCAGACTCAGTTCAGCACCAGGTGACGATTGTCCATCCGATCTCAGATGAGAGAAGGCTTAGAGCCGCTGATGGAACAAATCTCGAGAGGATCAGCAGTCGCGATATTATGATCAGAAAAGAGGTGGAGTGGAATGTCGAGCGACGCTAATCATATGGCACTGATTTTGGTGATTAGAAGCTTCGTCAAAGTAGTCTTCGTAGGTTCATAAATCTATTCTCCTGGGCATGAGATGTTTTCAAAACCACCAGATGATGAAGTGCAGACTCTGACCGAGCTACCTCACTTCTAAGGCGCCACTGGCGTGTGTGTGGGAAGTTCGAAAGTTACAAATTTGGGCGGCTAAACGCTCCTCTCGGCTGCAAAATCGCTCCTGTGCTCTGGCCCAGCAAGCGAATACTTTTGAGCAAAAACATAGATACATCCGTCGTGCCTCCCATGGGTGCTTCGTGGCCGGCCTAGTGTCCTCCGGGATACCTACGTGGATAATTTCCACAGAGAGGAGAATCGAGATGGCGTCTCATGAAACTTATCCCGAGCTTCTTACCATATTAGATGTCACCCCGGGCCATCACAGATATCCACAGTGGAGACCATGCAGCGAACCGGATGGTCCGCCTGCAGTTTCAAACAACCCGACAGTCGGTACTCACCGGCCATGCAGTGTGATGACTTCTCATCAAATCGAGCCGTTGTACTTTTCGCTACTGGAGTCCGTGCCAGTGACTTTTTCGGCTGCTCACAACAGTCTTGCACATATGAGCACCAAGCCCAATCGGTCCGCTCCCCGGTGACAGTGGTAGTGTATATGGAGCTGTTGCGGCCGCATGTTGAAGAGTTTGGTCCTTTTCAGAGTACATGCTCGCCGAAGACGCTGACTACGAAGAAGGAGGTAATACGTGTCCCTACTCCGTGCGAGGGAGCTCGATTTGTTGCGACACCACATCTTCAGAGCTACCACAACTTAGAACCTCAACAGGCAGATTCACAAGCACTACGATATGGCTAAGCCCTTCATTTTTGTCCGCAATGCCCGCTATAGTGATCCTCCAAACATTGCGCCGCTGTTATCCCAAGCCTGGTATGCTAATGTTGGGATTTCCTCCGATGCGAGCACATTTTGACTGATCTGTTTGTTTGCTCTAAAGACTCCTCGAAAGAGTTTGAATAATACATGACCATGGCTTCTTATTTCAACCTCCAACATTTGCGTGACCTGATATTTGGCTCACAGGGCAACAGACTGGGATAACAACCTCATGGGGGAGCTTCTACACCCTCACCGACATCAGTACCCAAACGACTTCAATCAGTATTGGCTGCGCCAAATACGGACTTTCTACTGGGACTGGCGAAGCAACTTCCTCGTCGCGGTTGAGAAGAACTCTGAGGGTAAGGAGGTGTGCATTGCGGGCTACGCTCCCTGGGAAAGGAAGGGGCGTGACAATGTCGCTAGGTCCATGCAGTTATGGTGGTTTGACCCTCGTCAGCGCATTCCTATCTGTACATCCTCTCATAACGTGACCACTGATTCATGGGTTCAGGAAACGTTCTACAACCACTCACCAAGCTCGCTGTAGGAGTCCAAGCCCGAATCTGGTCCAATCACGCCGCAGATCCCAAGTGGATCAGCGTTCCGGACGAGTCTTACTCGTACTTCAACCGAATCTGGTCCGCTGAGCGCGAGGAGTCGTGGTTTTTGGAATGTCTTGGAATACACCCAGACTTCCAAGGCAAGGGAGTCGGGAAGCAACTCGTTCCCTGGGGTTTAAAGTAGGCAGAATCAGGAGGAGTTTGTGCCTCGGTCATCGTTGCTCTGGGGAAAGACGGCTTCTATGAAAATTGCGGATTTGATGAGCAGTACGGCAATGCGACACAGGGTGACGGTAACCCACTCAAAGGTGTGGAGGGCTAGAATATGTGGTGGAAAATGCCGTCGTCACAAACTTCCCGCTGAGTAGCCAAGCTGATGAAGCTGACTCCAGCTGATCTACCCGGACGATGCACTACGGCTACTACCTAGGTATGAGTACAGGTCCGTTCGCGAACAACACATCACTTGAGAACTGTCACTCCTTATAACGGTGAAGGCTACCTTAGAAATACTCACTGCATTATGTTGTCGGAACAACCACTAGGTACGCCTGAAATACGGTGTTGTGGGATATTGTTTCTGAACGGTGAAAGTCCGCTCCTCACCTTTCCATTCAAGCATCCAGTCAACCTTGGAGGGCTTCCAACCGGTGTAGTGAAATGTTTTGATGATGTTCATCGCTTGAAGAATGGAAGTTCTGATGTGATCCTTTCCAGCACTGCTTGGACCTTTGCAGATATCGCCATGGCTGGACCCGGGACCACTTGTTGAGTCCGAAGGTTAGAGGGTTTGCACGTCCTCAACGCTGTCCACATGTCAAGTACCAGATGGCGTATGGCATATCACCTCCCTTTACAAGACGCCATGGCCTGTCACCAGTAGGATCCCCATCATTGGCTGAAAAGAAAACGGCCATTATGCCGCGCAACTCAATTCTTGCGAGGTATTCGTGACAGGCGCTTATCATGGAGAGCTAGGCCGATTTCGCTCGAAATGACAGTGGCTGCGTGGGATAAAACGCTTTGGAAGCGTTATCAAACGCGCATTCCGCATAGTGGTGACGACACCAGGACGGTCCAGACAGGTACGGATAAGAAGTCGCAATCATCGCCCTCGACGTCACCCACGAAAGATATTCGAGACACGTGTACTTCCGTTCCTGACTCGTTGTGGAAAGACTAGTCTATCTACTCTTCTCAATCGGGCCACTTACACTGGTAAGCTTGTCGGTAGACTTGCTGGGCTACTAGTGGAGGGCTAGCATCGCCGTCGCTCCCAGGCCAGCGAATTCGGGGACCGAAATCCGACTAGAAGGACATACAGTACAACCTTGTCTGAAAACCTCCCAGGTCTTTTCCCCTCTTGTGATTGTATCATCTGGGTTCGAATACAGTGGTTGTAGTCTTGGGCTCACGCATTTCTTTTCCCTTGGACGAGCGCAATTGATGATTTTGGGCAGTGATGCGGCGGTGAGTTTCGTGGGTAGGGGGTGTCGATCTTGGCAAGGATGGAAGCTCGGAGAATAAAATGCATCTAATCTAGATGATCGAACGGCCCGGTGCGCTTGACAATTGCCATGAGGTACGTACTACAGAAGTCCCGAGGTCTTTCCAGATACATAGCATGTGCCTCATCATCATTGAGCATCACGGCAGTGGCAGTCTGATTCAAGAATGAGGCTCGCAAGGGCGACTTTCCTCTACCTAGCGGCGTGGGTTCCTCACCACAAGAGAGCTCTCGTGACATGATCATGTGCGCGACAAGAGAGTCGATGCGTTGAGCCACACGAAAGAATGCGAGGCCAGTCGGAATATCAACGTGAAGATTGGACATGCACAGCGAACCGTATCATGCGGCAAAGAGCTCGGTGACAGATACCAGATAGATGCCTGAGTGACACACCAGCCGGGACTGACTCGGCACTGGTGACATCAGGGAATCACTAGGTTTCAGTCACGCAAGCTCTAAAGCTAGCGAATGTCCCAATCGGGAAATGAGCTCTGCCGGTCCGTAGATTGAGTTTCCCAGCATCTTGGAATTGCCCAGAGGACACCTGAACTCAATTTGTTGACGACCTGCGCAGTACTTTGCAGTAGCAGGAAAGGCTTTGCGATGATTCGCGCCAGATTAGACGAGAGTACCGTGGAAGCGTCAATACGGGTTTCTAAATCGGTCCAACAGGTGGTCGAGTGCCGGCACAGTAGCAGACCCGGCGACTCCATTAGATAACGCAAAGCAACCCGTCTCGACAGCCGTTCCATCTCCTTGCCCGCAACCGTTTGACCTTTAGTAATTTTGACGTAACGAGTTCCACGGCTAAAGCACTTAGCATCTGACAAAACGACAAGACACCCGACGCCCACAAAAGAACCACAGCCTTCCGCCTTCCCCCCCTCACCCTGCCGAGCTCCTCGGGCCCCACAACCCGCACCGTCCCTGAGCCCCGCCCCCGGGCTTCAACTACCGAGACCGCCGCTCCCCGTCTAGAAACCCCGGTTGGAGATCAGCGGAGATGGCGTGGTTGTGGTCTGCGGCGGTACGTGTCGGTGGAGGCCAAAGAGACACGTTTGTCGTTTCGTGAATCGATGAACTGCATTCTTGCTCATCGCCTTCTTGCTACAGCTGCTGAGCTGCAGGCTATGCAACGCCCGTCGTCGGCGGTTGCTGAAGAAGCGGGTAACTTAGTGAGACGTGTTGTGATATGTTGTCTAGTATAGCTCCGTCATATGCATATATTGACTGTTTCAGAAGCAAAACTTGACCTATAGGTAGGGAGTTGAGAACCTTTGATGCAGAGTGAGGCAATCCGGATATGTCAATAGTCAAGAGCCTTAGTGCACGGTAATCAACAGGTGAACAATAAGTGGCCAAAAGGTGGTCTAAGTTGTGCTTTGTGGTGTATATGTGAATATTCTCGTTCACTGTCTTGAGATACTATCTGTATCCCAACTGTATAGTCGTCCCTTCTCCGAGGCCTCTCGCCAATTTTTTCCGTCCCGTAAAAATGCTAAAATGGTATAAATCCTTGTGCCCCCAAACTACGCTGAAAATGCTGTGATAAAATGAAAGATGGCGATAAAGTGTTGCCTGATTTTGTAAATGTAAAAATGCCACTCATCCTGAGACCCAGCCCATGAAATTCCGTCCGCGATGCGTAGCCATGCTTTGAAAATGAACGAGTTGTCCGCCATGTCGTATCTCCAAGATTCGCCGCCAATCCTCTGGCGTGTCAGTCAACAAAATGAGGTCTGTTCCTCCGACATGAACAATTTCCAACCCGCATAGCCGTGAATTCCAGCCATGCCACCAGAAATAAGTATGAAAAGGAGACCGCGGTGGTGATGCGGAGCAAACTTGTGCCCCGATCACACTGGCTGCGCGCACCAGCATGACTCGTCACCCGAGCCTTGTGCGCGATCGCCGGTGAAAAGTGGATAGCAGACAGAGGGCCCGCCTAGCGGCTGGCCCGCATGAGAAACCCGTCTCCCGCTCCACGATCACGATCATGAAAAAGATCGGGGCCTGCGGGAGCCATGTTGTGTGGAGGGAGCCAGCTAATGGACAAGCCAAGCCAGTAAAAATGTGCAGACGAATCGGGAAACCGATGAGTCGGCAGCGGCCGTGTCGCGTGGCATGAATCGCAGCACCGTTGCGGGTTGTCCAAGCTGGTGTGTGATGTTCAGCCACTATGAAAGACGTTCTAATGCCAAAATTGGCTGAATGCTTAGGTCTTGTGGGATGAAATGGAAGGAATTTGTCCGTTGGCCTAGAATCCGGTTTTTCTTGGCAGGAGGCGTGCATCAATCATTCAGGGACCGGTCAGGCGGATTGAGCCACTCAGCCGCATATGAGCTCGGGCCGTCAGCTACACCCGAAAGGACGGTGTGCGCCAAGCCGTGGTGACCAGAAATGTCGGATGTCGGTGGGTTCACATGACCAGCTAATTCATGCGTGAAGCCGAGTAGGAGTGTGTGAGATCCGTGTTCCGAGAGCCCAGTTGCCCCCCTGGCCACTCACCACACCAAAGACCAGACTCATCACCGGCTGTTCGTCAAGGGCGTGACAAGCTCTATCGACTTGGGTCGCGAGTAAGCACCCGGGCGGCGGGACGGCAACGGTCGCTCACCGGCGCCCGGCGCAGTCATGGTGTAACCGTAACTTTCGTATGTCGACGAGTAGACTGTCGATGCAGGGCGAGATCCGTAAGAAGTGCCAGGACTCGTTGCCATACTGCGTCCGGAAAATGGCCACATGCTACCGTTGTGGTAGGAGCTGGCTGGTGATGGAGGGCTAGGGTCTCGGATCGACAGTGATCGCAACGCTGAAATCGCAGATGTACGGTGGCTACTTGAGTTGGGTGATGCCGGAGGCGACATGTACATCGAGTTGGGCCGCGAGGGCGACGCCCTCGGGATGATGTCCCTAGGCTCTGGGTCGTTCGCCGCGTAGAAGGGGTAGTTGGGATTCGTCCGAGATCCTTGGGCATGACTCCTAGGCGTGGCACTGAAAGTTCCTTGGTCCCGTCCGCGGCAACTGATTGTTTATTAGCGAACCGTTCATAGCTACTGTTAGCGCTAGAATGACTTACGCTTCAGAGCAGTAGATGGCCTTCTCATCGCGTGGCACAAATTGCTTCTCACATGTCATACTATAACAAACTTGTCAGTGAGAGTCCACAACAAAATGTAAACGCGATGCCCCACAGTCCAACACCGGTTCAAGCCAAAGCAACCCGTACACCGACTCCTACCATGAGGTGGGACGCATGGCATCAGATGATGCTAAACGATGCGAGGTTGCGGTGGAAGAAGCAACCAAAGCAACCATCGCACGAGGGTTGGCCCAGGTGTAACGACATCAAATTGGACCGGGCGATGCGGTTCGTTGCATCCGAAAAAAAGCAACTCCAGACAGATCGCGGGGAAAGTCAGTGAAACCTACCAGAACAGCGGGAAGCTCTCCCTCTCGTCAGATAACCAGTACTCATCTTCCATCTCCCGCTCGCGGTCGCGTGGGCTCTTGCCCAACTTGTGTGACGGTGTGTTCCTTCGGGTCATGGCCGGTCGGGATGCCTTGTGTCTGGAGGCAGGGTCAGAGACTGTGACGGCCTTCTTCACGTCGGTATAAGACGTATTGCCAGAGCCATTGCCAGACTTCCTCCTCTGGTGATGCATTTCAACGAGATAGAGACCACGAGATGTGGTAGGGCCGGTCTTTCCAATTTCTGATAGCAATGAGCAACGCTGGTCGCTGTTGGACCGTCTGCTCAGGGTCCTCTCTCGCAGGCGTGGGGAAGCGGCGGGGTCCAATATCCAGTAGTCCAAGTGGTTCGTCGGATCGAGCTCTATGTAGGGTTGGGTAACCTCAGCTCGAAAACCACAACGAGAGTAGTGGCAGAAGTGGTGTGGGTGCCAAAGGGTTGCGTGGCTGCGGCCCTTATTATATGCAAGGTGCTAGCGCAGATGTGTGGGTGTGCTGCAAGAAGTGACCGTGATGGGCGGGTACGAGAAGTTGTCCACAAAGGTCCTCGTGGTGTCAACTCCAGGAGTGGCGAATATTTGGAGAAAATCTCGAAATACTCTTGGAAAGGAAGGGAGAGTAGATATGATAAACAAATTGGGAAAATATTTGGTGGCACGTCTGACTCTTTCAACCGCTGATGCGATGTCGCGTCGCGATTGCGCAGGGTAGCGTGGAATTGTTCGATGTGCCTTTGCTAGGCCGGAACCTTGGAGCAGGTTCTGTCCTTGTCCTTGTCCTTGTCCTGAGGTACTATCCTTTCCCGGCTGGGTGGGCAGGGTATGGAATGGTAACAGAGTATGTGTACGGCGCACGCTGGGTTCAGTATTTGGCAAGGCTTTGACCTGTGGCTGGTGCTCTGGGATCAACGACTTGCCTAGCAAGCGTCGAGAGCGAATAGTGCGTGCGTTGTGCGGGCGAGGGAGTTCCGATGGTATTCTCAGGGCCGTCTGCACAAATGAGGGGTTCCAGGATAGTGCCAGGGCTAAATCGGCTCCTATGTGATGTGTTACCGTTAGCTCTATGCGTACGGTATCGTGCAGTTGTCGTGATATGACGGCAAGGCAATGCGTGTCTTGTCCTGTCCTCCTGACGAACTCCGAGTCGGATGGGTTGCGCCGCAGCTCAGTCGTGTCCTGCCACTTGTGCAAGGTGTGCGTGAGTGTGTCTGGGTCTGGTGCCCGCGGCGATCTTTTGTGTGCAAGTGAGTGTTTGTGTGTCCGCCTGTCCAGTGGGCATGAGTCCTTGTGCAGGTGTATGTCCTTGGGTGTGTCCTTTGGTTGTGTCCTTGGGCGTCCTCCGAGAAAGGGGTTATATTTCCTTATTAACGGTCCGATCAGGTGAAAGAGGAAATCCTGGTTGGTGTTTCCTGGGATGTGTGCTTTGTGTGGTGGCCGCTTTGCTTCGACTGACCTTGGGGTCAAGGTTGACGTTGAGGAGACGAAAGCGAGGGTCGAGGGTGGCAAGTTGCAGTTGCAGAGTACAAGGGACAGTGTTCCAATGGAGTGGTAGTGAGAATGTAGCGAGCGTTGATCGAGGGGTGGGTTGTGGTTTGAAGGATCGGAAATGGAGGGGAAGGGAGCCGAAATGGGGAAGGCGTGTGTGTCTGTGGGAGATGGAATTATATGAACGATGGTAGTACTCGGAGCAGGCCAGTGAAGTGGAATGGAACTGAACGAGCGAAGGCACGAGGAGGAGGTATGTGGTAATGTTGCATCAAGCGACGAAAGTCACAAAGTCACAAAGTCGCGGCGTGTGCATCTGCAAGAGGGCGCTTCGTGGTCCAGGCACCGAGCGCCTTGTGACTCTTTTTGTGTCCGGGTACGGTATGGCTCGCAATGGCACAATTTGTGAGGGAATGACCGGTACAGTGTGAGTGTCAAGTGTCAGTTGCGTCGAGGTTTTGGGGGTGCACGGGGGGGGGCCACCTCACCTGCTCTGGACTCTGGTGGCATGCCTGCACGGGACTTTGCCCACAGTATCAAAAACGGTGCGGAAGCATGTACCTGCCCGCTCCCTGTCGAGCAGCCTTGGGACCCTGCTCACCGTCTCATTCAGGCAGTTTCTGCGCAAAACAAGACGTGCCTTGGAAGGAAGGAACGACTGCAACGGTATCCGTCCTCGTACAAATCAACCTACCCCGCCGAAAACGGAAGGGCCTCGTCGCAATTGCAACTTGACTGGCTCTCACGCCTAGCCACACCAACTGCCAACCTGCCTGCCGTGCCTGCCTGCTGAGAGAACCGATCAAAACCTCTCTCCCCGGTTTCGAAGGATGACATTCCGAGGTCTAGACACTTCGCTAACTTTTCTCATTCTTGACTGGTTTCCCTTTTCGGCGGGACTCGGCGGCACTGCACTTTGTACTGTCGCATCCGCAACGCGTCTGATGATGGGCATTGCGAAGAGTTTTCCCAGGTCAGGGCGGGACAAAGAGGGACAACGTGGTTAAGCCTGACACTTTGACTTGCAAGCTGCAACGCAAAGCCCAAACAATTTCGACTGACTGACCATCATGCACCGAGCGCAGTGCGCAAGTGGGGGCCAGACGAGATGGACATGCCCGCGAGCACCGTTATGATTGGGCAAATGCTTTTGCCCTCTTACACGGACGGTTTGGAAGAGGAACAACCGGATGCATTGGGTGCATTGCAGCCTCACAGCCTCACTCAGGCAATGGTTTCCATACGTAATAAACGTAATTGCATTCAGGGCAACGTAAGGCACGTTTCTTGCGCATCGATACCGACTTGCTGGACCCAAAGTTTTGCAGGTCTTGGCCCCTCATCGCAGCCTCCATCCCTACAAGCAGTTTGGCAAGGTTCGGATGGATTTTCTGTTGCCCAGTTGCAATGTTGCATGATCCTGAGGCCCAGACCCAGAACATACCATGCAACGAAATGCGGTCCCCAGGTTTCAATGCGCGCGCCGCCGAATAACAAGCACTCTGCCAACTACTGTCGCACACGCTGGCACGCCGTGGCACGACTTACAGCGTCTTTCCTGACGGCCATTAGCTAACAGCATCCCCCTTACAAGCCAATCCAGTTGCCCAGTCGCCCTGCCATGCCACTGCCACTGCCACTGTGAGGCTTGGCTGTCACCACGTCTTGCTGTGCTGGTGATGATGCATTGCTTCGCCGAAACCCACTTAGCCCACTTACCACTTCCCCGGAACTGACATGGGGGAAAGACAGCTTGTCAGGCGGTGGTGGTCCAGACTCGAGACCACAGTACGAACGCCTGGCACGCTTCTCCACGATGTCCACAAAGGCACAGGTACTGTGGTATGAGGCGTGAATGAAACATCCCTGCTAAGTATTCATGGCTCGTGCTTGTGGTGGGTCCGCTTACTGCAAAGTCACCTTTGTCCTTCAACACAGCAAGAAGTACCAGTGGGTCTAATCCCCACCCGGTCCGTCAACCGGCCATGGATGTCTTTTCAACCCATGATACTACATTAGCCAGACCTTGGGGTAACAAGTCACAACGCGAAAAGCAGCGGAGAGCAGAAGGTCTTGTCGGTGAGAGCCGCCAACTCTGCTTCTTGCTCCACGAAGCCTCCATCAGCCTCTAGCTTCGTCAGCCTTTCTCACCGTGGTGGAGCTGCCACTGCGCTGGCGCAGCGGCCATTGTATTGTACATGGTAAAAAGTTCCTGCCACTGTGTCGTTGCCCGCACTGTACCTTGATGGCTCAGCCGGCCGCTGACACGAGGGCGCAACACGGAAAACTTTTTCTCTAGCTCAGCAACAACCAACATAGAGAGCGTTCTAGGGACAGCGGCGGGTGAAACAACATGGTCCGAAGTCAATAGTGCGTGTTATCAGTGGTTCTGGAATTTCCTTTGTAATGAGGACCTCCGGTGGAGAATTAGACGCTGTGGCTCCAAGATCAAGATGGTGCTCAATGAATGATGCCTGCGAAGTTTAAAATCACGAACCGGCCCTCTTGACCATGACAATTCACTCCAGCCAAGCCAAGCCATCCAGGAGAGATTCCATGACATATAATGCCCCTTAGCGAAGCAACTACCTCATATCCCATAGTATTGCTCATCGATGGTTGAAATTCGTCATCCGAGCCCTCCGATGAACTCGGGACGGGGTGAGACTGCGGAGCGAAACAGTGCCGGCCTTCCACTTTGCCTTCGACCATCGGCAGGTCTCAGCAGCACAGACCAACACACAGACGGTGTTTCTGAAAATCTTGACTTCCACAATAACTTACCAATTAATTTTGACGGCTCGTTTGGAAACCTGGGGCGCGCTTCCTTCCAAGGACGTGAGGCGGCAGTTGCTGCTTGTGCAAGGGCTTTCCTTGCACCGGCCCCGTGGAGCCGCAAGGCACGGGCAGATCGCGACCGACGACCTGTCAACGACACGAGGTCTTTGGCCTGCTATATCGCTTCGTTCCCAAGATAAAAACACAAAGAACATCACGCTCTCCAGGCCATGAATGAGCTCAATACGGCTCGGAGACCAAGGTTGGCTAACCAGCTGTCGCCGCGCGGGCTCTTCAAACGCCGTTGGCCGATTGACGCCATCGGCTTCTTCCAGATCACGGAATTATGACCGACCACAAGTCTGACAACCAAGGCAGACAACGTGAGCTGACATATCGGGCTGGACTCCTGATGCTGTCAGCATACAGCTCCAGCTACGCAAAGCACGCTGATCTTATGCCAGGGCAAAGACGTCCTGCAGGGTCCTTTGTGAAGCTGTCTCTGCTGCTCCGTGGTCCGGAAAGCTTTCCACCGAAAGGGATATCTGCCTATCTGCTGGACATCCTCGGGGAAATGCTGCTTTCGTACAGGTCCTCTCGATGGAGAACGTGGGGGGTTTTGGCACTTTTCTGCCACCGATAGACCGCAATCCAGCGGCTCGGCTAGAGACGATGTCCCTATCGAGAAGATTCGAGCCACGGACAGGGCACTCTGTGTTGTCCGCCAGCTGAAGCACGGCTTTCGGAATTGGGCATGCGATATGAGCCCAAAGCAGCGTGACGCAGAAGCGCGCGCACACGTACGGCAGAGGATAGTGCTATTCGCTGAAAATGTCCTGATAACAGCCGCGTTGTGGACAGTTGGTCCAGGCCATGGGCTGGACAATGCTCTGTTGCAATTGCCCTCTATCTCTTGCCCACCTGCCTGCTTACCAAGACAGCTTCGCTGCAAGCAGCTTGCGATACTAGGGTATCACCGTTTCTGACGATGGCAGTATTCCCGGACAAGCCCGTTTTGGCAAGCCGCCTGGCCGTCTACCACTTCCACCGTTACAGTTACCCGATCGTATCACGAAGCAGACACGAAGCAGCACTGTACTTAACTGCCAAACCATCCCACGCCCAGCACCCACAATCAGACAAGGACAGGCCGAAACTTTTTAGCCGACCCCGCTGAGTGGAACATGTGGGAATGATTGCCCTTTCTCCCCTTGCAAGGCTGCATGATCAGGAAGGTTTGGCGACCCCCGCGTCACATTCCGAACGGACCCGTTCACGACATGACACCTGCGGCATCGGGCGGGCAGCGGGGCCGGCGCAAAGCCAAAAAGCCTTCACCGTGAATCCGGGCCCACCAGGCGAGGTTTCGAAGAATGACCGCAACTTGGGCCTCTTGTTTCTAGAAGAAGCATTTGCACGGTCCCGGTCGGTATGTGTCAGTTGTCACAGTCATCGCCGATTCATCGAATGAGGAAAACACCAACACACGATTGCCTACCACTCATTCGACGTGCACAGAGATGGTCTTGTGATGAAGTGTCATTCTCCCCGCTCCAGAGCTTTTCGACACGAACAGCAAAATGTCTGACTCTCTTGCCCAAAGTGGAAATCCACCACATCGCGCGCGCACATGGCAGGGCGGGAGGATGGATCACACTCCAGAGCCGTCTGGGAAATGGAGCCCACTCACACGGCGGTACCGCGATCCGAACGCCTGTGCGGCGGGATGTATTTTCATTATTCGTTCAGGGGCAACAAGTTTTTTTTGGTTTCTGATGAGCTCCTCGCGGTCCCGTTGCTGGTCTGTGTTCCAAGACTATAAGCACGATCTGGAGCGATCGCATTGCGACGTGTTGTCGAAAATTTCACCATTCCCATGCCTAGCTCACTCCTGAGACTCGCGACCCCCTGCTAGATGAGAGATGAGTCGCCGTCGATGACTGCTTGTGCCCTTCACCGACCACGGTTGCTGCGCTTGTGCGGACTACGCCGACGCGCCAGGACCCTGGGTAGGAAACGCAGGCGAGGTCCCTCCGCCGCCCCGCGGGTTATCTGATCACACAGTCTAGATCACGTTGTTGGACTGCAGACTTTTCAACAACTCATCTTGTCACTGTTTCTATTGGCGTGAATTGGAAGCCATGTCCGGCCAGTGTCGGTTGGCAGAGGTTTGTTGCGGAGACTCAATCCTACAGCTGGGATTCACGGCGAGATGTCACTTTGTGAACGAGCTCTTTGTGAATTAGGGCCCAGCAACTCGACAGGGCGGCTAGAGAGACGAAACGGCGAAGAAACGGCTTCCAGCTTTCTGTCTGTTTCGAGTTGTTGCTACGAACAAGTAAACCTCGCAATGCAGCATGCGGGTTGATCTGGCAAGGCCAAGCAAGATCCGCTGCAAGCTAGATGCCCTGTCCATCGAACAAGTCACAGCTGAGCATCAATCGTCGCCGTCTCATTTCTCCCAATCATGGGACGGCTCACGTGGCCTTGTTGTTCGCATATCGATTCAATAGGGTCTCACCACCACACCCTCTTTATCCTGGCAATGGCCTCATCAACGACCACTAGGACCATGAATGCCTCTTCCGCGATCGACCCTCCCAACTGCAGGTACATCGAATTGAGTTCGGGGAACGGGATCACCCTTCCTACTTTTCCCTATCGTCCCGAAACCCCTTGGACTGTCAACAGTCCTATAGCAATCTGATCAAACTCTTACTACACGCACAACTCCTTATCGCGGGGATGGGTGGCCAGGCCAATGAGGCCTCGAGGCGCGACGTCAACGCATGTACATTTCGGTATTTGTGGCTTGGGAGCTGCAAGTGTAGTCCACGAGCGCGGGGTTTATTGCCGTGCAAGAGGGGGTGGGGGACGTGCTCCAGAACCTGTGGTCAAGAAGGTGTGTGTATGTGTCGATGTGTCGCCTGCGTTATGTCTCGCTGGAGATAGAGTTGGGGGAAGACAGTCGATCTGCATTGCATGGTGTGCATTGCAGGAGGATCTAGCAGGCTGCTCTTGCGCTCGCCTGCTGCGTTCCGCGGGTTTGGGCAGGATGATTGTTGTTCCCGACGGGAATTGGGCCTTTAAGACCCGGACGAGGCCATCACGGTGACTGTGTTCTCGCATCGTCTTGTAGACAACATGCCACTCATCCCTTGTCCACCGCACTCAAGAATCTCGTTGCAAACAGAAGCTCGAGCTGCTGACAGTGTCGGAGCTGCATGACATGAGCCAACTGGCGAACAAGTGCCGGTATGCCGGGCGCCAAAGTCCATGTCGGGCTGACCACGCCTCGAAGCTCATCGGATTGACAGCATGAAAGCTCCAGAGGTGACCATGATATCTCGGAGCACAGGAGACAAGTTGTTCGACGTCGAATACGGAGGTCCCGGCCAAAAGCATTGATGAACATAGACAGTGATCTGGAGATCTGGAGTACAACTACAGACTATCCCAAAGCTTGCCATCCCAAAGGCGATCATCCCAAACCTTGAAGATGGTTGACGGGTGATGCCAGATGTTGCTACTAAGCAGGTGCCCAAGTGGTCAAAACTTTTGGCGGCGACGTCCGTACGGGTCTCGAGTCAATTTTCAACCAAGACCCGAAAATTCATTAATACGCGTGGTGGAAGGTATTGTGCCTCCTGTCCTGATCAGATCCCGGTGAAGCCGTCACCTCACACCTTCTTTCAATCCTGACCTCTATGTACTAGGTACGGTCGGTGCTTAATTCTTGTGGTGGGCTTCTTGGTGCCTCAGAGTTGTACAAATATCCATTAGGAGACACATGGGCCGCAGGAGAATGAGCGTTGTTATGCACTACAGTCTGCTGCGGATACCACGGACGCCCATAGTCATCGAAAAGCGGCTGGTCGAAACTTGGCATACCAACACTGCCATGGCTGCTCGTACCTCGAGCATCGTTCACCCGATTCATCTCCCAGTCGTCACCACGAGGAGGCACAGCCAGCTCCGCCGGCCCTTGTTGAATGTTGATGTTACTGGGTCTTCTGGTGTATGGACTCGTTGGTGACCTGTAGCTGTTCGGGCTATGGGGTACGCCACCTACAGTGCTGTAGTCACTGTGCGGGCTCCGCCATGGTGGGCTCCCATATACTTTAGGGTCGCCGTTGCTCTGTCCGATACTCGATGACCGCGACCCTTCCGGTGGCGTGGAATTAATGCTCCGGCGCCGACGGACGAAGATACAGAGCCCAACAAATGCGGCAACGAGCACAACGGCGGCCCCGACTGCTACACCTGCGATGGCGCCAGTGCTTATCCGCCCACCTGCAGAGCTCGAAGAGCCAGTCGCGCTCGGAATCGAGCGTGTTGGCGTGCGTGTCGCCGCGGAGGCCTTTTTCGTCATCAGAACGTCAAGATCAGGGTTATCAAAGCCTGCCGATGGCTGTGTACTCGTCGCTCCGCCTGTTGCTGCCCCGCCTACAATGGACAGTACCATATCGGGAACTGCGTAATTTGTGATATTTGGCGAGAAGAGCTCCCACGATGGGTCCGCGTCTTGCTCGCCGAGGAGGAGGTTGTGCGTACCCCATTGTGGCGCGACGTCGCACGACGTCTGGCTGAGCGGGAAGGTCCCGCCGATGATGATCATCTGGGCTCTGTCGATTATGTTGCATGTGAGGCTGTGGTGCGGATATTGCCCTGTGACATTGCCGTCTAGTGGATAGGCTTTGACCCACTCGAAGTTCGGAATAGTCACTGCTTAGGGGTGAGCAAGATAGTCGAGATTAATGTTACAGAAGAGCTTACAGATGTACACGTCGTCGTAGCCAGCGATGTCGTCTGACGGCATGCCTGCTCCGCCGTACAAATATCTGAGGACTGGTAAGCTGAGGCAGAACCTTGAAGAGCGATGCATGCGATGCTCACATATTGTAGCTTGACTGATCGTCTGGCCATGTAGCACCTGAGCAGAACAGTCTCCTATTTTGCGGTGTGGTGCCCGTCGTCTTCTGGGTATACCATTGTCCACTCAATATGTCATAGAGAAGTATCTCGTCCATCTCTTGGGCAATTATCGTCCCGTTCGAGTCTTGGATTATTCCACCGAAGTACACTAACACCCCCCCGTCCGAGGCAGGAATATAGTTCATCGTACCCTCGGCCCTCCTCGACGAGTCGGGACCAGCATTGTTCGTCCAAGTATTCGCGTCCATGCTATACTTCACCAGTCCCGACGAAGCCTCAGCATCACCAGTCCAGCCAGGTGCGGTGGCATTTGACTGCCACCCGCCATAATAAAAGCTCGTACCCGTCTCCGAGATCGCCACGCCGGCCCCGTACGCTGTCGTGTTGACGGTGCCGCTGCTCTGGATTGGCGCGCCGAGGTTGTTCCAGTAATCGTTGAGAATGTCGTAGGCGTAGAGGTTGAATGTCGAGGGCGGATCGTTGGCGTAGTACTCGCCGCCAAATAGATAGAATCGCTTGTTCACGTCGTCGCCCCAAAGTATACCGCCGCTCACGTCGGGGACGGAGGCGTTTTTAGAGAGGTTGGCGGAGAGCTGGGGCATACCGCTCGCGCCATTATGCGCCAAGTCCGAGAACAGGAGCCATGTATCTATGCCGGCGAAAATATGATGTTAGGGGCAATATCGAAGAGACTTAGGCATACTCTTGTGAAAGAAGCGGACTTTCCGAGGGGACTGACTTGAGTAGTTCTGAGGATATGTGGAGATCGGATTTCAGTTCACCAAGCCTCCGTCTATGTACAGCTTGTCATCGATTACTGTAGTCTGATGGCCGAATCTCCTGCAGAAGTCCTGGACGGGGTTCTGCTGTTGTACTGAGGTCGAGATAAAACAAAGTAGCACGGGTACCACCAGTGCCGGCAACGGACGGTGCAGCATCGTGTCAAGCCGAAGTGAGAGCGGACAGCTACTGTGTTTCCATCGGCAATTTAGCCAGACTACGCGAAGCAGACGCAAGGTTCGTTGTTCTCAGCACTCTCTTCAACGGAAACTTGGCATGCTCACACAGAACGTTGCTCACAATAATGTAGTCAGAAATTGAGGGTGTTGATTATGCGGGTCT
The DNA here is from genome assembly GCA_022609195.1 of Plenodomus libanotidis. Taxonomy (NCBI): domain Eukaryota; kingdom Fungi; phylum Ascomycota; class Dothideomycetes; order Pleosporales; family Leptosphaeriaceae; genus Plenodomus; species Plenodomus libanotidis. The sequence continues at coordinate 101,388 of JAGKQA010000095.1, forward strand.
CGTAAGCATAGTAGAGAATTGCGTGTGAGCTCCCAGAGATGTGGGAGGACTGAGACAGCCCTCCAATGACTCGTGGCAAATGGACAGGAACCAGAGTTCATGGAGAAGCTCAGCGCAACGGCGTCTCAAACTATTCGCTTCGTAAGACCTGCAGCCTGCAGTCTGTGGGCTGCGCCAGCTCTCTTCATCGACCAATACATATAAGCCAAATTATTGTCGGATCTGGCGGGTCGTCCGTGATAGGCGGCCCGGCCTCGATGTGCAAGCCGACGGAAGTGAGGATAAGCCCACCTGGCTGGTGGACGAGCCAACACGAGACGATGGATCTCGAGGCCTGCATGTGTACCCTCATTTGCTGCACGACGCGACCGTAGAGGGCAGCGAAGCCAATTTTCGACGGACCCTTGCATGAGGAAAAAGAAAAGTGAGACACCTGAGCTAGAGCTCCCAGTTCTTGACCAATTGCGAATTTGAGCTGTACGCGGGGTGACACGCACTCAGCCGACAGCTTGCAGGCTCGAGTATTGAGATTGGTTGGGCTGCTACGCGGTAGGGCTGACGGGAAATACAGTCATTCTTAGCTTCTATCTATGAAATCGAGCTGGGCAAACGACCTCCGGCTTGTACAAGAATTTCTTCGAGCACACTGACCATCCCTATGATCGTCTCATGATCGCTTCCGGCGATTGTGGTCGCCTCGAAATCTATGGGGGCGTTTGGAGCAACTTCATCGCCTGCGTCTCGGACACAGGCGGTGAAATACTCCTGGCCCTTTTCTCCACTCATCATGTCTGTCTCTGCAAAATACAGCCTGATCTTCAACCGGTTTGTCGGCAAATCTGACTCATCTGAGTTGGCATGAGCCAATCGTCGCTGCTCACTGCGGTAGACTTCTTTGAAGAACTCCCCATAGTCGTCACAAGCTCCCCATAGTGCTCCGGAACCTTTCTTCAAGCACAGCAACGCCTCACTGTTTGCGCCTACAGTGCTCTCGGCGAACATGCATTTAATCGTGAGATCTGAGAGCTCGGACTGGACTTGACGAGGGATGCCATAGTCATTCTGGCGCCTCCGACAATTATCCTCTTGTGCGGCCTTCAGAGGGCCTGAGCTGAACATGGCACTGAACAAAGGTGCGCTGAATGCAGAGGCTGGTTTCACCTGTAGCACGGAGAACTTGGGAAGGAGGTTCCAGACGCTGAAAGCACTGGCAGGAATGAGCTTCGCCGTTTGCATAAACGTAACCTTAGAATGGGTGGGGTCCACCCATGGTCCTAGAATGGTTGTCAGAAGCTTGTAGCTGAGTAGTTGCTTCGCTGAAATAATAAATCAAGAATCAAGGATGAACAGACCTAACAGAGCTACGAAAGGTCTGGCCGGATGGAGTAGATTGCGGCAGTGGTGTAGTGTGTTGAGAAGAAAAGTCGTTCCAGCGCTGTGTGACACGAGAGAAACATATCGAATCCCAAGATGTTGCAAGAGCTGAGGAACTTGTTCAATCCATATTGACATCCGTTGCTCGAGAGGAACGTCTGTTGAGCGGCCCATGCCCGGCCTAGGACAGGACTATAGTTACTATGGGGCTGTATATATGTACTCATTGAATATGCAGGAGAATAGTACCGATCTGGAATCAAAACGCGGACACCAAGTTTCTCCGCAACATCATGCAGATGTATGCCGATGTATCTGGAAGCAAACATGCCCGGAAAGAACAATACCGTCGGCTGGTCCGCCTCTGATCCAGCTAGCGAGGGGCCCGGCAGCCGCCCGACGTCTGCATAGCTGACGTTCAGCGCATTGTGCGTCGTGGTTGCGGGGAGAGTGAACTCTCGGTGCATGCGGTCATTGCTGATGAATTCAAGGGCCGCATGCCTAGGCTGACCCATGGGCGCTGGCATGTCCACGGGTCGCTTGCGGAAGACTTGATGGAATGATCAATTGTTGCACAGACTTGCTGACCAGGACGGTTATGAACGAATACGTAGCTCAAGGTGGACTGATGAATAAAGGATGAGGCTGGTGCGATTTTTCGCTGTCTCAAGTGTGTTAGAAGCTGACTGTCGTCAGCACAAGATCGGAATTAACCGCGTGAGCCGCATGCCCTCGCATAATACTATCCTGATATGTGTGGGTGGCCTAGTGGCTGAATGTAAATAACTGAAGGTCCACTTGTGCAACTCGGTGAGACAGTGTTCCAAAGTTTACAATTAGATTTGATGCATTCCACACTGTCCAGTAATCTAGCTTGCATGTTCGACGCAAATATCTTTGAAGGTAAGTGGAACAATCTCTCATTGGAGCATCATGGGGAAAGCAAATTCTGCCTGAGTTGCAAGCGCATCTTGGACAAGGCCTCGTGGAATCATTGAGTTGATGTCATTCTGAGTTGGTGAAGTGTTTTGGTAAGTTTGGTTTTGTGACTACTCGCTGCTTGCGGAGTGGTAAAGGAAAGTGGAACCCCAGGGGAGGAAGCAAGTGAGCCGGCATGGACGATGGGGGAAATGCTCTGATGCGTTGGCCACCGTGTCTAATTATACTGCTTATTTCTGTGACTTGATCGTCATCAAGCCAACTCGAAGGTTAGTGTGAAACAGGCATCATACGGGCGAGCAATAGCGTGGGCCACAATGAGTAAGTCAACTTGCACAAATGTATTCCTTCGCAGGGCCCGTCCAAATAAGAGGCCACAAAACGCACACAGAATTTGTGGGCAATTATCAGAGTAGATGTCGATGAGTCACTCGACTCGCATGATGTTGCACAATTGGGTGGTCCTGAAGTTCAAAGCAAAGCTGTGAAATGCCCTCCTCGTCCTCATGTCCGAACAAGAACAATTGAGCATAACATCCTGAGCTACAAAATGGGCGTGCGCAACCATGTCTCGTTTCGATCAGACTTGAGAGGAAGCGGATGGGGACATCCAGCGGCTTCATTCTTCCTAGACTGAAAGTCAAGCCTGCGCTCGCGCCCTCTTCCTCACAGAGCAGGTCATCTCATGTGCCTCCTCGGGTATTTAAGACGTGCCACCTGATGTCGAGAAAAGGCGGGCCCAGGGAGCTGTATTTAATGAGGTGGCCAACTGTCAACTGGGGCCCTTCCATCCGTGTTTGGTTCTTTCCGAGCCCACAAAAGCGCTGACAGCTAAAGTGGTTTCTGCCAGTAACACAGGCCATACTGTAATGCTTAATCAGATGCGAACGCCTTGAAAGGACCCACGGCCAGAAATACCAGGACCGTGAGTGATACTTCTGCTCTATGAAGCCACAGCAACTCCATCAATCTCCTGAATGCTTCATGATCGCCCCTTTCAGCTCATCCGAGTGACCGTAAGATCTGCCATGAGACTCGTTACAACGACCTTGAGTCGTCTTGACTACTGAGATAATGTACCACAGGGCTGACATTCCGGAAAGCTTCGAGACGAGAATCCGCACAAGCATGGGGGTAAAGACCGAAAAGCCATTACAGCAAGAGTGCATATACTGCTGGACGTCCTGTCCATATCTCCCAACTTCTTGAAGTCTCGACATCATCATCTAACCTTCTTTCCACCCTCTACTCTGGAAGTAGCCTGATTTTCTCTTCTTACTCACGCCCCTTTGGTATCCTCTCAGTCTCCTCTAGCACATATTCAGCATATTTCCCGTTAGCGACTGGCTCGCTACGTCCTTGTCGAGTAGAGACCACCTCATCTACCATCCACCCTTGAAACATCTTCTTCAGAATGCGCATCACCAACTTCACAGCTAGCCTCCTGGCCGCCCTGTTCATTGGCTCCAGTATGGCTCTCCCGGTCCACCCACCTGCGCAGGAAATCAAGACTTCTATTGGAGATCAAGCTTTGGTGGATGGCAAGGCTTCTCTCAATGGCAAGGCTTCTTTTGGAGGCGGCGCTTCTATTGGCGGCCAAGCGTCTTTCAATGGCCAAGGTTCTCTCGTAGACCACGTCGACCATGTCGCTTCTTTTTTTCAGCGTAGCGGTGTCTCTGGCAACACCGAGAAAATCATCCGGCGTGCCGGGCAGGATCAGCCCCCTCCCTATTCTATACAGCCGCCTCCTGGACAAGATCCACCCCCTCAGTATTCTACGCACGCGCCTCCTGGACATGCTTCCATCCAAGGTATTGTTCGTCCTCTGCCAGGAACTCCTGCACAGGCACCTACATAGGCGCCTGCTTCAGCGTCACCAGCGCATGCCCCAGCTACGCCTGCTGGCGGCTCGACGCGTCCGCGGCGAGCCCCGCCCGTCGGTCCCAGACCACCCAAGACGTTCCCGAAGACCACTCGACCTCGGCTGTAGAGTCCAATTCGGAATACCCAAGTACCATCGCTGCAAATATTATCATATCCAATACAAAGCCCATGAAGCCGGACTCTCACACGTGAATGTAGCGACGACAATCCTAGGCTAGGCGTATTGCCTCTTCGTGGATATGCTCCGCGCACCAAATTCGAGGGTTGAGACTGACGCTGGGCAAAGACGGACTCGAAGCGCGATATCAGAACTGCAACATCAAACACAGGGAGTCATGAGGTATAACCAAGAGCGGTGATGGGTAGAGGCAAAGGAAAGGAGAAGGTAAGCACATGACCACCAAGGGTCGTGGCCGAGTCTCGATCAAATACGGTTTGAGAATGGAGGGACGCGAACTTGACGCGCTATCGAGCTGGTATCGAGATGCTGCAGGAGGAACTGAACAGATAGTACTCACTCACCTTTAATTGCCCTTCCCTCGCTACCACACAACCCACAAAACAGGTCATACCTACCTACTCAGAACTCACTCATTTTTGCACACCTTCGGAAAGTCTCTTGCGGTTAAACTATTGCTTTCGCCATCTGGTTTGAGCGTATGAAGGTGATTCTTGATACTGCCTGCTGCTTTCGGCGATTTCCAGCTGGGTATTTCGGATGGTCCTCAAAAACTCGAACGATGCTGTGCGTCAAGCTTTGGGAAGTGTTTTGATAGCATGGGCCAGGTAGGTATTGATGTTCGTTGCTGCCACACTGTTCAAAGAGCATTTCCTGGGCTGAAAAGGTAAAACAAAGTTGGCTTTTTCCACGACAAATATTTCCCAAATTCTAACTCAAGAGGCCTCTCAACGCAAATATGACAAGGCGTAGCCCAGTAAGGCAAAGCTGAAATGAACTCGAGCTCAACGGTGAGTCGAACATTAACAGAAAAGTACTGACTGATTTCCAAACTCAACGAGAATCAATACATTGCAGCGGACTCATTTTCTTGACAACAAGTAGGAGCACTGTAGAATTGTCAAGAGCTAAATGTGCACATTGAAAGACGACAAGAGGTCGCCGTGCCTGGGCGTGGCTTAGTCACCCACTGACATCAGCGCTGTTGCAGCGGAATTTTTGCCCCGCTATACATTTTCGGCGAGACGACTTCAACAGTCGAATCCTCAAGTCTTGCGCGCCCGCTTGTCACGACTGCCCAAAACGGATTCCTTGCTCTCCAGAGCCATTCAATCGCCAAGCAGTCCTAACATTTCCAAATACCGCCAAGATGGCGACCACGGTGGACAAGGTGAGCCGCCCCGTGACGCGAGCCAGAGGACGTTTTGCTGACAACTTGCGCGACAGATCAAAGACATCGAGGCGGAGGTACGATTCCCCTATACTTCTTCACGCCGCTATTCCCCCCCGGCTTCTGTTTGCCCCACAGAAGTTGCCCTTTGAAGCAGTTGCGCAAGAGCGAGGAGGAGTCTTTGGAATCCATGATGTTGGAGTGATGGATTACTGCTACTTCCACGGAGACGTAAAGACCTAGCACACCATGGCAGTCTGAAGTCTGGAATGGCCCGTGCCGGACTTTGAAGCTCAGGAGGGAAAGGCACATACAGACCCCCCGGGGGCCCCCCGGGGGCCAACTCTTAGGAGCGACTTGTGGACCAATGTTACACCCAGATGCTAATAATAGTGCCTAAAACAGATGTCAAAGACCCAAAAGGTAAGTGAACTTCTGCTATTGAGTTTCTCAGACGGCATGTACTGATCAGTCTACCCAACAGAATAGTTAGTCCGCCCGAATCTGCACTGGTGGCAGCGGGACCAACGCTGTATGCGACAAGGTCTCGTGATTGCTGACTTCAAATCCTCCAGAGGCAACTTCGTTTCACTTGGGTCAACTGAAAGCAAAACTTGCGAAATTGAAGCGGGAGCTGCTCAACCCCACGAGTGGTGGCGGCGGCGGCAGTGCAGGTCAGGGTTTCGATGTGGCTCGTACGGGTGTCGCGAGTATAGGCTTTATCGGCTTCCCGTCGGTGGGGAAGAGTACACTCATGAGCAAGCTGACGGGGCAACACTCGGAGGCGGCTGCATATGAGTTCACGACTTTGACCAGTGTGCCGGGTCAAGTGACATACAATGGCGCGCCGCTGCAGATGATCGACTTGCCCGGCATCATAGAAGGCGCCAAAGACGGCCGAGGTCGTGGTAGACAGGTCATTGCTGTCGCCAAGACCTGTCACTTGATATTTATTGTCCTTGATGTCAACAAGCCCCTCACAGACAAAAGAGTCATTGAGGCCGAACTCGAGGGTTTCGGTATCAGAATGAACAAGACACCACCGAACATCACAATCAAAAAGAAGGACAAAGGTGGCCTCAACATCACGCACACACAACCCCTGACCCACATCGACAAGGACGAGATCAAGGCCGTCATGAACGAGTACAAGATGTCATCCGCAGACGTCACAATCCGATGCGACGCCACAATCGACGACGTGATCGACGTTATTGAGGCGAGATCCCGGAGTTACATACCCGTCATTTACGTCTTGAACAAGATTGATGCCATCAGTATTGAGGAGCTTGACCTGTTGTACCGAATCCCCAACGCTGTACCCATCAGTTCGGAGCAGGGATGGAATCTCGACGAGTTGATGGAGGCCATGTGCGCACAAGCCCTTTTCAAATCTCTGCCTTGAGGGAACAAGCTGACAAAGATGCAGGTGGGAGAAGTTGAAGCTTGTCCGAGTCTACACTAAGCCGAAAGGAAAAATGCCTGACTACACTGCTCCAGTCGTGCTGCGTTCCACGAGATGTACCATTGAAGACTTTGTAAGTTCATACCCCACTGTTGAGCGTAATTTTGGGTGAGCCCGTTAGGATGGACACTTACCGTGGCGTCTTTCAGTGTAACGCCATTCACCGCACAATCGTCGAAAACTTTAAAGGCGCCATCGTATACGGCAAATCTGTCAAGCATCAGCCGCAACGGGTGGGACTGTCGCACGAGCTCGCAGATGAGGACATTGGTGAGTTCTTCATATGACAATATGTGGGTAGGCTTGATGCTAACGTTCCACTCACTAGTCACGATTCTCAAGCATTGAGCCAAATATTGTGATACTGCCATGTCGACCATGGTCAACGATAATCTCACAGCAGCTCTGCTACGCTATACAACTGCTGTTCTCAACTGGCAGCCGTTGATGTTATGACACGCTGAAGGTTGATCTGGTCAAAGCAGCGCCCTGGACAAGGTCGTCTAACGCAACCTCTGGGAACATGAGTCCACGACCGCCTGGGGGGTAGGGTCGTCCTCCAGCCCGATAACGGGTCACTACTGCAGCAGCCGAATACGGTCTGACTGTAACAAGAGTGTATCGGACCATACATCTTGGCATTAGCAACGGCTCCATGTTGAACGCTCTAGATATCAAACATTTGTGTTTGTCTCGATGGCTGAGGGGGTGCCCATCTCAAAGGCATCAAATAGCTCCTGATCGAGATTACAAAATGATACCGAATTGAACATGCGCGCTGATTTCGTGTGATGGTCTCCAAGATCGGGTGGCAGGAGCCGGAGCCCGGACTCACAAATTGGACAGCGTCAGGACAGCCATCCTCTAAAATCTCTTCCTTCGAAACCACCAACTTCAGGATGATCGCATTCGGGGCATCACTCTTGGGACAATCGCCTCTAGGATACCTTCTTTTGGGCTAAACAACTTTGGGGCAATCACTTCTCGGAATACTGCCTTCAAGATACTGGCCTTCGGCCTACTTACCCGTAGAGTGGTCGGCGTGGTTATACGAAGACCTGTCCGGTTTCTAGGTCCGTGGTCCTGCCATTCTACATGCTCACCGATTTGCCGCGGTGTTGCAGATCAGAAAGTTCCTACAAGACGAATTCCGTGCTGTCAATCTCATGTACGTGATGTCTACTTCTTGGCAATATTAAGTATCTATCTTACTGATAATACGACAAAGGCAAGCCAACCCCTTGACACTGCGCCAACTCTGTGAACGGTTCCTGGTACGGAGGCCAATCCAGCCCTCGCAGTGTCAGGTCGCCTTTATTTGCCGGAATCCACTTGCCTTCCCGGTCCATTATCTCGGTGGTGTTAGAATAACCCCTAGCTATGAGAAACTCGGGATCCGGATTTGGATCATACGTCCTCGCAAAAGCGGACCAAACATCGACGACCATCTGCTCAAATGGGAGATCATACTCGTCCCGCATCGGAAGGCCCTTGAAAGCTATATTCCCAAAGACCTCGTACAGCTCGCCCGAGTGGCAGCTGAAGTACGGCTGGCTAGGATCGCCGTTTGGAAACTCGGCGCTTACGGGAGGCAGGCAGACGTCGTAACCGGGCCAGTATTCGAGCTGATAGGAGCGCCCGAACTCGTAATAATATACGTTGTCCCAGACGCCTCTCTCGAGCCCCGAGTACACTGTGGCTTGATCGGTGCATCGGAACATGGTGTCTGTGGCGTAGCGCGCCGTCATGTTAAAGAGATCCAGTGTCTGATTCGCGCCGTCGGGAATGGGGAACAGGTCTGCGGGCGGTGTGGCAAAGCCGTTGGCGGTGAGGTAGGTGGTTTCGTCGCTAGTTGTCGGGAAGCTGATCAGCGCTGCGGCATCGTCACGCATGATGCCCGTGAGTAGCTTGTAGGCAGCTTTGGAGCCGTTGACTTGTAATTGGCTTGAGGTGATATATGTTCCGTCCTGCACGATGTACTGCGCGGTGCTTCCTTGAGTGAGAAGACTGAATGTGGGCAACTCTCGCAGACAGTCGACTTGAGACACGGCGTTGGTGCAGTTCGCATCTTCTAGGATGGCATTGCCGATTACTTCCACTTCCTCTGGGATCGTGTAGTATTCAGAGTAAGTCTTGCCGTAGTACAGCCCGCCGAGGTTGCTTAGCGGATTCGCACCTGCGAACTTGCCTTGTGCCTCAGGCGAAGCCATCAACGCTCTGACGGAGGCCGCCCCTGCTGACTCCCCAAAAATAGTAATTCGGCGCGCGTCTCCTCCAAAGTTTTTGATGTTGGAAATGACCCAGTCCAACGCAGTAACCTGATCGGCAATGCCAAAGTTACCCTTAGTGACACCATCATTCAAAGCCAGAAATCCAAGCGTGGACAGCCTGTAGTTGATCGTCACGACAACCACGTCGCCTCGAGATGCCAGACTCCCACCATCAAATGTGTTGTCTGAGCCAGAGCCACTGGTGAAGCCACCACCGTGGATCCAGAACACGACTGCCTTGAGGCTGCTTCGCGAGCTTTCACTACTTGGGTCCGGCAAATATGGCGTCCAAATATTCAGGAATAAGCAGTCCTCGGATCCTACGTCTGAACCTTGCGCACACTCACTGCCGAAAGCCGTGGCGGAGACAGTGGAGTTTGAGCCCTGGTATAGCTCGGAGTAAGTAAAGCGTTCTGGTTGCGAGGCATAGCGGATACCGTAGAAGCGAAAGGACGTCCTATCCCGGAAACTGGTTTTCGTGTTAGTTCTTCTGATTCCCAAGTTGACACTATTCTGAGTAGCACCAACCCGATGAGATCCTCGTTGTTCGAGTGCACAGAAATTTGCCATGCTGGGGCTATATCTGTCTCCGCAGCCGATGCCAAGGGAGCCGACTGCGTGCAGAGCGCAGGAAGACTGAGACGCCCGCGGACTGTGGATATTTCTCCGGAAGCGCTGATTGCGCGTGTACCATTGTTGCCAGACGCCATCCAGAATTGGGTGTTCTTGGTGGCCGTGCCTTGATAAACAAGGTAGTCCAGACTGGTCTGAATGCTCACGCCGGCATTTTCAGGCGACCAGAGTGTCTCACTCAGGGCTTCACATCCAGCTGCGGCATCCTCAAACGAGCTGCTGCCCAGCAGTATCACTGCTGAGTCTATGTACGGATTATTGGCCCCTGAGATTGCGGTCAGTGATGCCTGGGATCATCTCGAACCCCTTCGCGATGGGAGACTTTACCCGAGAGGTCGTTGTTCATGAGAATCGTGAGGTCCGCCTCAATTGTCCGAGGAGATGGCGTGGACGTTGCCAAACAGGCCAGCAGAGCACCGGCTCCCAGAACATCACGAGCAAACATGATCATTGACCCTGAAGAAGTTATTCGGATCAAGGCGAGGCGTGGCAGCGAGAATTCACTATCGCCTGGTTGTACCGCCCATAGTAACTCTATCGATCCGATTATCAGTTTCTGAGGGCTGGATGCACATATTTCCCGGTATTCGCAATTTTCTCAGTAGCTCCTTCGCCGGGTCTTCCCCGCACATGCAGAACCGGTTGAACTCTAGAAGAGGAGCCCGGAAAAAGAAGCCCACCAGTGAGAACCGGCGCTTAACCCGTACGGGGACCTTTTAACCGCCCGAGCTTCTTAATGGGGTTACAACTCATCGTTCCTGATAGGCTCCCGTCACAAAAGTACGGACATTCCGGTTGGTTACCAATCTTCCGCCTAGTCACAGAAGCTGGTTGACAAGGCTAACGGAAGGCTGATAGAGCTGAAATAAATCCCGCATTGACTTTGTGCGTATAATAGTAAGTCGTCGGTTATCCGCATACTAGGGTCAATTTAACAAATATAAGTACACTGGGCCAAAATAAAGCGCTTTGAGTTTAGAGAAGTTCGTTGTGGGTTAAATTAATTATTCTAAAGTAATCTACTAAGTACGGGACCTAATAGCTCCTTAGCAGATGCGGAGCTGCGCCTACTATTAGGGTTTTCTTCCTTCTTTATCAAAGATTATTAACAGCAATACACCCCTAATGGCGAGAGTCATAGGCCAGTTCCTTCATAATTTCCGCAGAATTTTGACGGGGAATGTGGTTGTAGTTGTATAGATTAAAGTTTAGGTGAAGACCGGGGGTTGAAGTACTTGTAGAGTATGAAAGCGTGCACGGGCGGCAAAATGGTCCCCGTACGAGTTAAAGCGATGTGGAGTTTTCGGAGTTGTTGACGTCGAAGTTCGAGCTCCACGGGCCTGCGTATCTTTCGCGCTGGCTTGAATATGGACGACGCCGCCAAAAGTCTTGATCCCCTGCTTTGTGGCAACGTTCAGCATTCCCATACCTTAGGTCAGCCACTTCAAGATTTGGGGTAATCATCTTTAGGATATTTATCCATAAAATAATCATCTTTGGCATCACCACCTTGAGGGTAGTGTGTGTAGCTGCACTCCAGATCTTCAACCCCTGACTCTCTTCATCAATACTTTTGACCGGGACCTCCGTGCACACCTGGGCAAACCCCTGACGCCTGGCCCTGCTTAGTGCGCACGATAGGGCTCCTGATTCATTTTGCATTGTTACTTTGCAGTTGCGTATTTTAGTCATGTTTTATGGCGGACTTTGCTAGTCTCGCAGGCTGGATCAGCTTTTGCAGTGAGTATTGCGCACGCCGCACGCGCTGTGTTTTGTACCGGACCAGCAAGTGTGATCTCAATCAAGGGCTCGATTCTCTCTTTGCAGTCCGAAAACCAGTCATTCAACAAACCAGATTAGGATTTAAATCAAGTTTATCTACTGTTCCGCAACGATTTCGGAGCTGCACAGCGGGCCAAGCCTCGATTGCAATTGAGAGACTCCGCAAACCCTTCTCAGCCTTGCCGCCTTAGTCAGGTGTGGAGCTCATCAATAACACGCCATTGGCTCTCGGAAACGTTGCGTGTCAGACGAGGCTGCAGACTTCAGCTAGCCATTTGCTCATGAAACTCGTCGCGCGCTCCACGTAAGGGAAAGCCTGTTTACTTGCAGAGTCAAGTTCTAGCGTCACACTGGTATTTGCACTTGCAACCTCTGGCTTCATTGCATATCCGCGGCACGCAGGGAGCAGAATTAGCAGTCCTGGATGGTGTAATCAAGTATGATCAAGGGATTCGAATGAAATCACGATAATCTTCTAGAAAATTTGACGAATCTAGTCTACAGAAAAGGTAAAAAATAGCAAAGCTCTATGAACCAAACAGTCGAGAACATTGCTTGGGCAGCGGACGTCTCCGCCACCGTCCACAAAATCCAAATTCATGCATTGAAGTACCCATTCACCTTATCACTTGGCCTCAGTCTTCTTCAGATACGGATAGTGATGGGCGCAAGAGCCAATCAGATCTGAAGTCTAGCAGAAAACCTGGTAGTGGTACTTGCCCGACAGCGGGATACAAGCATCGCCAGCGTAAGACCACGCCGGACTGTTCGAGTGACACGGGTCATCCTTGGCAGTAATCAGAACTACAGCAAGAAAGTGGTGTCAGTATATTCATACATAAGCTTGAAACGATGTCAACCTGTTCACTAACCGCGACAGTTCGGAGCCAACCACCAGATCTTCATGCTCCACTCATTGCTGCCTAGATCCCAGCATGTGCCATCTGGGCGATGGTAGTCGATCTGGCCACGGGTGCAGCTTACATCGCTGAAGGTCGCTAGAGCGACGGCTGGATCGTAGGCGGCTCGGCGGATGGCCTCGGCGGAGAATGTGTCGCTTCCGAGGGGCTGCGCGATAATGGTGGAGGTGAGGAAGGCGAGTAGGCTGGCGGCACTGAGGGTGGTGAAGTTGAAATACATCTTTAGTTTCAAGTGATGAGATTGAGAACGACGTGTTGAAGGTAGTGGCGTGTTTGCAGAAATTTTGAGAGACTTTGTGCTAGATGCAGTCGGCTTTTTGTTGATGAGGACAGGAGAGAATTTACGAGACGACACAGAACGCTCAATATATACTCAGAATACAAATACACTTCCAGTATCATGAGGACACATCTTAGGCGGCTACCTCAGCCCACCGCTCTTCATCGTATGCTGGGTCGCCGACGACTTCGGGACGCTCGCCGCTTATCATGCAGACCAATGCCACAGTCCACGGGCTCTCAGTACGACAGAAGAGTCTCAGGAATGAGGCATGTCGCCGCTTACGGCTCACCACAACGCCACACACTATTCATGTAACGCAGGTTCCTTGCCAAGCTGGCGACACCGACCGCTTCTATGTTGTGCGCCGTACGAGCTGAGGTAATGTTTTGTGTCTCAGAATTGACCGGTGGTGTTAGAAATTCGGCCAGTCAGTAATTCGATCAGCATGCAATTCAAGATGCAAAGTGATCCATACGAACCTACGCTGACTTGTAAAATGAATTCAAAAACTGCACATGAAGACGAGCACAGTATTAAATGGAAAAATATCAGGATTCTGGAGCATAATCTCGACCAGGCGTTTGATATTCTCCGAGAGATTCGAGTCGTAGAAGGCGGCCCAGCCTAGCTTGACGAACATATCGCCCCGCCAAACAAAGAGTGTCTCGTGAAGGAAACGTCGAGCGTAGGCGTCAAAATTTTGTGATGCTTGATAGAGCAGACGCAGAGAGTCGAGCTCTTTCTGTTGGAGACGTAGAATGGAAGTGACACGAACCGTGATTTTCAACCGATATTGGGCACGGGAGTGCCCTCAGGCTCGTGAAGATTGTCGAAGTATATTTCTCTCACAATTTTCTGGAACATCTCAACTGGGAGGATACTCAAAGCAAGAAGAGGAAATGCAGCAGGGATCAGAGGAAGAGAAGCAGAAGTCGTGGACTGAACATGCAACTGCGTGTCCTCAGCCGCCGCCGAGGCCAGTCTACTAAGGGGCTTTGCACTGGAAAGCAAGCCATGATCATGAGATTCCAGTTATGTCCTGTGAAAACGATTGTTTGCAGACAGGCAATGCTGATATACGAATAAGACAAACTCGGGAACATCCTTAACTTGAGACTTCGAGGTGGCTATTTAGGGCTGCGGGGAGCTATCAACAAAACAGAGCAGTCGATGCATGGAAACTAGTCACCGCGTTCGGGATAATCACAACGGGGACAACCAGCTTTGAATCACTCCTGGGATTAAAAACTCTGGAATGATCACCCGTGGCATACTGCTTTTGGAAGTTGTTTGTAGGATTGACATATCCATGGACGCGTCCGTAAGCGTATGGATATCAAGCTATACCACACACTCACCTGTGCAGATCACTACATGGAACATCCGAAGCGAAACCTGACTAAAAGCCAAAAAAGGTATCATAGATCAACTACCCTCGCTATATTATCAACAGTCCTACAAGTCCGGCCGTCAATGTTTTCCCGCCCAGCTCGGAACTCCACCCAAAGAAGCACCAGTCTCAAGCCCTCAAGCTGCAAATACTACATGTGCCCACAGAAACATCAACACTATCGCCTCTCGGTCCGTGCATACCCTGAAATGCTTCTGATTGCATATGTACAACCCCCAGTGAATGCTAAGAAAGGTCTCAATGGCCCCTAGTATAAGCCTGCTTCCCCTTCCACGACGGGGCGTTACTCCGCTCCCAATCGATCTTCCGCTGAGACCCACTCGACCTCCGCTCCCTCTGCTCCCTAAACGCCTCCGACACAGACATAGGCTCCTCCATCGGCAACAGCTTCGGGTGCGAAATGTATGGCAACACCGTCTTCTTGCTCTTACCACCGCCCCAACCACTCGAAGGCGGCGACGGTGGAGGGCCATTGCGCTTCCGCCTCTCGGAGCAGATCGCAGTCAACTCGAGCGGGTCCGCGACGATCTGCGCGCGGATAAAGTCCAGATCGGCTGTTGAGGCGTCCTGCTTCTTCAGGTCCTCCATGACGGGCACGCGCGGCGTGTACTCGATGTGATCCAGTTTCGGCGCGTAACGCGGGTCTGGTACGATGTTTTCGTCGAGGCGCGCCGCGTCGCCGAGCGCCAGCAGCTGCGCGATGTCGATTGACTCGCCGGGCGGAATAGCGGTCTTGTGCGAGGGCGTAACGCAGTCGAGGTCGACCTCCTTGCGCAAGACATGGTCGATATCAACAGCCGAGAAAAACGCGCACGCCTGCGGCAGGTCATCGATGCCGATCTGCTGCGCAAACATGCAGCGTGTCCAGAGGTTCGCGACTTGCAGCGCCATGGCGGCGCGGCAGCGGTCGGCGTCTTTGACAAGGTAGCGGATCTCGTCGTGCACGGTGATGGCGAGGCGCGCGTTGATGTTGAAGCGCCGCACAAGGTAGTCCATCGCGATGATGAGGAGGTGCAGGTAGTCGACGCCCGAACTCTGGATCGCCCAGTTGATGCGGCTGGTTAGGAAGCCGCCGCGGCTGACGTAGCGGCTCATCAGCGCCTCGGTGATGCCTGCGCCGAGGACGGGGGTGCGCGGCCGTTCTTGCTCGGCAAATTCCTCGAGCTTGTTGAAGACGAAGGACTCGGTGCCCCCGCGCCAGAATTTGCGCTTGTAGAGGATACGGCGCTCTTGCTGGGTGCCTTTGGTCGCTGAGTACAGCTTTGTGGCGGTTTCTGCTGTTTCTTTTTCTGTCAAGGTAGGGTTGAATTGGCGCAACAGCTGCGCTGCGAACCTCAGCCCGGCGCCGTAAATACGACCGTAGTTGAAGATCTTGGCGTCTCCTCTGGTAATCCCGAGGATGGAAGCTGTGCGAGAGTGGAGATCGGTACCAGCTGCCTTGGTGCCCTCCAGAGTCATGAAGCCGATGGCGTTTCCACCATGAAGCTTGAAGATAGCGTCTCCCAGCACACTCGCAATCCATAGCTCCTCCGAATCCACATCAGCGCCCACGAAGCTGTAGCCTGGCGGCGCCTTGACCATGGCCTTCAGTTCTGAGCCAACGCGTGTTTTTTTCGCATTGCTGGCTGTCAGCCACGTATTCTCGACAGCTCTCCTCGTAACGGTGCCCATAGGGATGAGCATCGGAAGGATATAACCTGGCTCTGGTGGTCTTGGTTGGTTTGTTGGCTTCCTTGGCCTCTTGTAACCTGGAAGATCTTTCTCGTACACCACCATCTGGCCCGTGATCCTCTGGCGCGCGCTGATCCAATAAGAACAAGATGCGTTCATCTCCAACGCCTCTTTTGCGTAGGAGAATTCGGACGACAAGATACCTTGCTCAAAGTGGCTCACATAACTCTTCGCCATCGGATTGGCACATCTCGCTGTGGGCCCGTCTTTGTGAGGTATTTTGAAGTACATGCCTTCCAGGTCATCGCGAAGGGCAGGCTGCTTGTCCTCCTTCTTCATGTCCAGCGGCTTCATGGCCTTTTCAAGGTATTTGGCTTTCTCGACCTCCGGAACACGAAATGTCCAGCCGTACGTGTCGGACCAAACTAGCGGGTGTCCTTCCCATTGAAGCCTGAGGAGCAGCGGTGCTACTCTTGTCCGCACTGTCAGGTTGATGGGATCGCCCTTCTTCACGAAGAGGTCTTTGTACCAATTCGGAAACCCGGGCATCTTCTGATTCTTCACGGGTCGTGGCGGATCATCCTTCTTTTTGCCTTTTGCGTATTTGATTTCTTGTCCTGACCAGTCCAGCTGCGACAACCAAGGATCGTTGCGATACTTTTCTGGATCATCTTTGAGTTCCAAAGCCTTGTCAAGCAGCAACATAAGACGCTCTTGCACAGCATCCAAAAGTGTACGGTATGTAGCTTCGGCGTTGGCTTTGTATTCCTCCCAGGAATCGTTCACTGGGAGGATGACAGTCGATAGATGCCGCAGGGCCGCAAAACTGACAGGGTGAGGACACGTCCGGAGAAAGTTCGGAAACACGATCGAGAAGACTCGCTGTGTAACTGCCACATCGGCGGCGCAGTAGTTTAAGAGATCGTCAAGTTTGGCCAGTATTCCGTCCCGGTCCAACTCTCCAAAGTCGTCTCGCGCAGTCTTGTCCATTGTCAAGTTCAAATGAAATTTCGCCACATCACGCAATGAGTTGATAGAGCTCCTGCCGACCCAGAGTTCCTCCTCGTCGTTTGTCAACGATTTGTGGTGTAGCATTGTAGCCAATTCGATAGTGTCCGTCTCTTGTGCGATCTTCTCACGCATCTCCCTGCTCTTCTTGTGCTTCATCCACGTCGGTCTTTGTTGCGAGCACATTCCATTCACAGCCACATGCAAAGACATGGTGTCCAGGTAGCAGTTTCTTGTCTGCTCCAGAGAGTATTCCTCAAGTATTCTGGCCCGGTCGTAGCCAACATTGTGCCCAATGATGACGCGATCCTTGGTCGGGTCGCCTAAAGGCACCAACTGCGTTTTGTTTTCCGTCTCGCCCAGCAGCCATGGTGAAAGCCATGCGTACCATGCCTTCGGACCGGCAGCGCAGGCCATGATGGCGAAAGGATTATCTTTGTACAGGACTTCGACGTCGAAGGAGAGCATATTCTCGTCCGGCACCTCCAGCTGTTCTACGACGAGCGGGCCGCCATCCTCGGGGTAGTAGTATTTCGTCCATCCGCTCTGGCGCACCCATTCTTGTGGTATTGGAGGAAGATTTGTCTTTGCAAACTGTTTCGCATAGCTGAGGAACGGCTCTGCAGCATCTGTGCCGAGTCGGTAGAAGTGCTCGTCGAGGCTGTTCGTATCGGGGGCTTGTAGGGCTGGTAGTTTGAACCCTATGGGCTCGGTTTTGTCTGTGTTCTTGTCCAGAAGGTCATGGCGCTTTAGATGATCGCGGGCAAGCGCGACAAGTTCTGCCGGCGGTGGTTCGCTTCCATTGGGAAAGAGCTGTTCATAAATGGTGTCGCTCAACTGTTGGACGCCGACTTCGTTGACTCTTGCCGTGGAGGGTACTGTGCGCGCGCTGTGTCAGTCAAGCCTGCGCTGCGAATCTGTGCTGTGTTGATGGTGGCCTTACTGGCTAGAGTCGCAAGTCGCCTCGGCTTTTTTGGTGCCTTTGGTGTCTTTCCTGCCGCCGCAGTCTTCCAGCGCAATTGAGCTGCCCATCTCCCATGCGTCTTGTGTTTGGCGAGTCGAACATAGCTTGCGGCAGCGCAACCGTTGCGCAGTGGGCTCCTCAGCATTCTATATCATGCCTCGAGGCTACCGCCCGAGTTCTCCAAATCTCGAGGACGGTGCCAGACCGAGCACTTTCGATCGCGAGTTTGCGCGGCGCAAGGCCACTAATATTTGGACCCAGGTCGTTGGTCTGTCTCGCGATCGCGCTGGGGCGCTAAATGCGCCGGGTTGTTCGGCAAGTCCAGCTGAAAGGTTCAGCGCATTGTTTTCTTCACCATTCGAGCAAGTGAAAGTAGGGACTCGGACAGATTGAATGTGGGTGTGCAAAATCGGCGGCTGTTAGTGACGCGTATATAATTATTTAATGTAAGTGAGTTAGTATGCAGGTGCGGGTTGCACTGAACGTGGGAGACGCAAAAAACTTAGAGGGAAGCCCACAGTGGATGTCGTCAATCTTCGATAGGGGGCTCCACTCGCCACATCCCTGTCCATTTGGCTGCGACATGGACAACAGCACAATCCGATTTTGGTTCTACCATCTTGCATGCATTACTTTTCCTCTGCGACAGGCCTCTCGCTGGCAAGAGATTCACCTGCATTTTCTCGCTGTTGCTGGCGGCTATGTCTCGAGCGCAAGGTAGAATACACATGCTGGGCTTCATGCAACTGCAGCCGACGATATTCGGCTTGGTGACACAATGTAGACATGAACTCGCAACGTTTACCGGCCGTTTGAACTGGCGGCGGGACGAGGGGCAAATGCAACTAGCTTAGACGGGTCAATTGGCCCAGCCTTCCAGCTGACTGACGCCCATCGACGAGGGCAATATTCACATGATGTTCGATCCAGCCAGCTGCCAGCCAGTCTTAGCTTTGGAGCGAGAGGGGGCATTTGAAATGGCGACTCTCTGATGTTTGACTGAGAAGTGAGTGGGCTGCACTTGCTTATGTCGTGCCCAAACAATGTGCAGTCCCGTTTGTGATTCGCCGGCAGGGCTTCAGCATGTCTGTGAGTGGAAATGACATGTCGTTTCCTTTTTGTGAAATACCCTGCAGCAACCTACCTAGGTAGGTAGTAAGGTAGTGTTGCCGCCTCAATGAGTGAAGAAAATAGCACCATGCTTGGGGAAGTGGGACATTCACAGGTGGCCACCTGGGACAAAAGACCCTTGACCCAGACTGACGATAGCTTAGCCCACCCTCATGTCAGTGTCACCGGCAGTCTCCCACATGTGCACTGCAAGCTGACCATTAGCTGTGCTGCTCAACAAGCTGAGGCTGCAATTGCTCTCTTGCCAGCTATAGCTCCTCCTGCATTGCGTTTCTCTCTGACCTTACTACCCTCATCCTCATCCTCATCCTCAGTTCCAGCTTTTCGCATTTTACTCGCCACACTTGCTCATCTCCAAAGCACAATCACCACAGCCTGATCGATAATCAACAGCCATAGCTTGCAATAAACACCATCGTCGTACTACAAGCTGTGCATTACATTGAACATTATCAAAGCAGGCGCACTTCACTTGTTTGCTTCACTGCCTGCGAGCAGGTCCTTACACCATCTGTCTCCTGCGAACAGATCCAAACCTCGTCAGTCCCGCTTCCCAAATGGCCTACTCTATCGGACCTTCAGACAGGATACAGCAACTGCAGTACCAAACCCGTGGTAAGAACCACTTCCTTTCCTTCCTGCCTTGTCCCCTTTGCACTGTGACGCCCAAGTCAATGTCTGAACACCAGAAGTCTGGGACTGCACATGCCTTTGAGCCATTGTGCTCTGTGGTGTGTATATGTCTTGTGGCGCTGAGCTGACCTGGGCTGACCTGGGCTAGCCTGGATGAAGATGTCCATCCAAAATCAACTCCGATTGTTAACTCCGCTCCCAGATCCCTTGCTCTTTGAGCCATTGCCTCACTCTCAGAACCAACACCCAGTACAGATTCCCCTCCCACACTTCCCATCACCTTCATTAGCGTGGGAATCTGGCTTACCCTCTGTGCTCCGGGGTTCCGTTGTGGACCTTGGACACTCAACGTCACCTCTAGCAGAGTTTGGAGTAAGTCGCAGCAAATCTCCCCTAGCCGGCCCATCCCGGCCAAGTGATAGTGGTCCCTGCTTGTCGGCGCCCGGATCTGGAGTACCCAACTACCTCATGCAACTGCTTGGACCTGATAATTCCAACAACAACACTTCGTCGTCAAACCCCATTCAGGCTTCGGCTCTCATCGCGAACGTCAACGGAGCTCAGCTCCAACGCTTGGCCATCGATCCTGTGCAACTTCCTGTCTCCTTCCATCCGGACAGCCAGTACTCCGCCCACTGGCACGCCTACAACGACCCGCACAGGTACGACGCCTTTTCGTTCGGCTTCAACCCTACCAACAACTATAGCTACCACCAAGGCGACCCCCCACCGCCTTACCTTTCTGAGTCTCTACCAGATCAACCTGGTCAAGCGTCCTATCTGAATTCATTCTCATCTTCTTGGCTGCATAACCAAGTGGGTCCCGTCCCGTTCACCACTGGTGGCGGCGGCGACTCTCTGCCTCGCAGCCCAGACGACTTCCTAGGCTTCGATCTCGTTAGAAACCTGGACGAGTTCAACAACGGGGACATTCAAGAGGACAACGTGGAAGAGGACGATCAAGACGAGGAAGACGAGGACGAAGACGAGGACGAAGACGAGGACGTGCCCGACGAAGGCGAGCAACACCAGAGCGACCAAGACGAGGACGGTCAAGGCAACGACGTGTCAGGCGACGATCTCTCAGACCAACGCATCTCAGAGGAGGAGGACATTCCGGAAGAGGACATCCCTGAAGGAGACATCAAAGAGGAGGACTACGCAAACGAGCACTCCGTGGCCCTAGACAGATTCGGTCCCCAGGACGGACCCGAAGACATGCCTTCCGCCATCTCCAGCGGCTCCCGAAAGCGCAGCCGCCCGGCAGCCTCCAACGATGACGCCGGCGGCCCCTCTCGCTCCAAGCGACGACGCTCACAGAGCGCCGCGAGCGTGGCGAGCCACGCGCCCGCTGCCAGGGTGCGCAAGACCACGCGCAAACCTGCCCTCGTGGTTCTGGACTCGGACGACAATTTCTTCCTAGAGGACGAGAAGGTCGAGATGTTGGACATGACTGCCGATGACAACATACCCGAAGAGCTGTTGCAGGCTCCGCCTGAAGAGGACGGGCGCCAGAGTACCAAGCTTAGCAAGTTTGAGTGCATCATCTGCCTGGACACTGCTTCGTCGCTGACAGTCACCCATTGTGGTATGCTCTCCTCTCGATCGGCTAATAATCTAGGTGGCAATGTGCTGACAGTATCTCTCAGGCCACATGTTCTGCGGCGCCTGTCTACACCAAGCCATGAACGCCGAAGTTACCAGAAAGATATGTCCTATGTGCCGCCAGAAGCTCGACGATCGCAGCAGGCATGCCCAGCCCTCAAAGAGCGCCAAGACGTTCTTCCATCTGGAGATGAAGCTCGCGCTCAGCAAGAGCCAAGGCAAGCAGCCCGTTCGCAGGAATTAGACATCTCCGAGCCGTGCACGGCCGAGACCAGTGGTGGCAAATTCAACACTGAGAAACGTATTGGCTGATGGGCCGTACGTGCAGATCCTGGAAGGGGGATGGCGACAGTTGCTCAGAGAGGCAGGCGATACGCCAGATTAGCAAATCCGCAACGCACACCGTGCACATCGTTGACGATGTGCCGCAGACAGAGCTACTCTCAACCCTGTGCACTCATAAACGCACACAAAACAGAACACATTTTTTACATTCGTCATGGCACAATACCCTTGGTTGCATCTGCAAGGCGTCTCCTCATTCAAGACTGGGAAGGAGGCAGGCAAGGTGTTCAGGAGGTAAATGAAAGGAAATGTATAGGGCAATGGCATAGGCAGGGTGTTGTTTCGGCCATCATAGACATGCAAGTGCACAGAGCCTTGATTGCACCGAGTGGTGTACTTAGTGGTAATTGTTTAGAAGAAACAATCGAAAGTTAAGTACTTATTCTCTGTTGTGTTGAGGATGATAACTATAACGCTTGATAGACAAAACCACCGATGTGAAATCCGGACAATTTTGGGTGACTTCCAGGTGACCAGTTGTTTCACAAGCAAATACATGTAATGCGAGTGCCTCAACATCAAAATGCCTGAAGATAATTATTTATGACTGTCGCACAAGCGCTGTTCTGTTCACAAACCCAGGTCTAATAGACTGTCGCATTCCATGGCAACACCTTAAAAAAGTCTAGTGGCTAAATTCCTTGACTCTGGTACCCAATATTGATAAGCTGGTTGTCGTTGCGCAACCATCTATGCTCAAACATTGCACAGACGGCTTGCGTACAGATGCACCTTCGACCTTAGACAGCTGCCTCAGAGTTAGTGCATCTTCGTCCACCGAATTACAAGCATCTGGCGTGCGAACGGATTATCTTCAGTAGGTGTCTTGTGATATACGAGCCTTCGAAGCTGGTTGCTCTGGAGACATGCCAGATGTACTAGTCATGGTGGCCCAGGAGCAGACAATGTTTCTTGCTACCAGAGTCTCCAGGAGATATCTCTGATGTCACGGCCCAAAGTTGTACAATGTTGATTCCTCGATTTTCCTGCTATTCTTTTTCAACACCGGCTATGCGTTACAGACCATGACTCTGTGCTTCTAAATCATCACCACTCTGCTATGCATTCACACCCTTGGAATGCTGTTTCAAGTCTTTTCCCTCCCCAACCCACTCTCCCACCATCCTCAGTGGAACAACCCTTGGACGCCGACGGGCTGCGCCGTACTTGGGACCGTCAGGATGTCCTCCTCAAACTGTCATAAAAACATCAGCACATATCCCAACAATCTCGCAGTGATAGGTGAGAAAGTTAACACGTGCTTACCTCTAGGAACCCGGTAGTCGTGATCAACACCATGAATGCCTCAGCCAGATCCTCAATGTTCTCCTCAAGCCGCAGGCTGGCTTTAATGCCCTGTCCTATCCCTGCGCTCTTTTTAAGGACGTGCACGATTAGCATTCTATGCTCGCTCAGGAAACGGCGGGCTGGGCCCTGCGTGGTCGTGCTTTGAGAGCCGCGCGCAAGTACTGCCGCGCCGATGATGCGTGTCACGCAGAGGAGCAGAGAGTAGAGCTTCTCGAGGGCAAGGGTCTCGCCTTGATCTGTTAGAGGTAGGTAAGATGTCAGTGAGTGTATAACGTCGAAGGTCGAGAGAGGTAGTCTACATACCGATGTCAAGATCAGGATCAGTCTGGAACAGACCTGAACTCTCAATCGCGCGGAACAGGTTGTTCTGAATCACGTATTTGGCTCCCTCGCGTGTCTGACAGAGCGAGAGAAGCACTGCGAGCTTAGCGCCCCAGAGCATTTCCTGTTCAAGGCTGTCTGTACAGTGGTTGTCAGCCATTTATTTCTGCAGTACTGCTGCGTGAGATTACCTGTGACTTACCGATTTGAATGGCCTCGAACCACTCTCTTAGCACCGACTTGAGAGAATCGACCAGCACACCGATGAAGTTGAGCCTATTTAAGGTCTCCACCACGTACGAGTCGTTCTCAACGATGCCAACCTTGATCAGAGAGCCCAACAATATCAAGGCTGCTGTTTGACACTTGGTCTCGCTGCGCTCGGCATCGTCGCAGATCATATTCAAAAACCTCTCGCCACCAACATGAATAGACTTGATTGCATGGCGACGGCTGGAAGCGAAGACTTTGCCGTCGCCGACAATGCCAGCCAGGTAACGGTAACAGATGTTGTAGTAGAGGGTCCGCAGCCCATAATTTCCTGCCCATCGGCTGGTGGCTGATAAGCAAATCTGGAACAGCTGGTATAGCTTATCGCCGACCAAGTCTCCAGCTACCCTGCTATTCTCTTCCGCAGCCGAGAAGTCAACCTTGAAGAGCAACACCTTCGCGAGCTTCGCGAGCTCGAGTGCCTCGTCCTCATGGTCGGACGCGTAGCATTCCAAGCTTGGTAAGATCACCTGCAATGCCTGAAGTAAGAATGCAGTGCGATCACTGCCCTTGAATTCGTTCGACTCGAGCATGACCAGCAAAACCTTTGTCCAAGATCTGAGCACCCTCAAGCGAAAAGAGGACAGCTGCTTGAATCGATTGGTGAAGTCGAGATGCTGCAGAAGGGCTTCCTCTTCCCCATCCATCGCTGCGATGTCATGTTCGGTAGCCATCATGCCTGCCCCACTAAACTCCTTGCGCTTCAGAAGTAGCAGTTCGTGTACTCTGTTGAGATTGTACACTGCATTGCCGGCTGGGTCTTCGTATAGGCAAGGTCCCACTTTCAAGTCGCGATAGAATGCAAGTGATGGTTGCTGCACATTAGACATTTGATCGTCCACGGGCAGAAAATCGAAAAGACCGAATATTCCAGCACTTGGCCTCAATTCGCCATCATCATCCTTCAGCTGTCCGCTCAGAGCTTCTAGAAGACGCCGCTTGAGGTGGGGCTGTCGCTGTTGGGAGATACTGCAAAGCTCTATGCCCGCGTAGTCGAGCATCATTGCACGTAGGGCGAGGAAAGATGTAAAGGTCATGCCGGAGGAAGATAACAAGAACTCAGGATCGCCCATCAGTTTACCGTCCCAAGGCAGGAGAGGTTGAATGGTGAGTTCGCGAGATAGCAAGTGAAATATAAAGTCATTTTCCCTGAGCTCGGTCAAAATGATAGAGGAAGATAGTGTCGAAGTCCACAGCACTTGAAAGATTCGCATAATCTTGAACTTGAGGTCGATCGTCCACCCCCACATGCCAGATTCATCATCGCCGAACGGGACTTCGACGAGAACTCGCAGCATGTGGTGGAAAAGAGAGCTACCAGAGTAAAACGCTCCGTCCTGCTTGATCGACAAGAAGTCAATCCCACAATCGAAACCAAGCAGCTGGTGCGCGATTGTTGGCTGGTGGGGTGTCGCCTGGAGACATGCAAACAGAAAATCGAGGATATACACCTTGATGATGTAATTTGGCGACTCCTCTCTGCGAGAAACATCGAGAGGCTCTGTCAAGTCTGCAATGAATGTCCCGGAGATAGACTCGGCATCACCCATTTGCTCCAGAGCTACAATGGCCTTATTGCGGTGCGTCTGGCCCAGATGTCCCGGACTCCAGGCCGAGGCGATCCTCAAAGAAGAGGATATCTTCTCCAACAACTTCAGGCACGCAAGTGATAGAGCGGGATGGCCCATCCCGCAATATCGGCCCAGATGCACAACGAGAGTGATGTGGCTCATGATGCCATCTTCAATAGACAGGTATCCTGTTGGGGTCACTGGCTTCTTGTTCGGTTGGTCTCTTATCAGAGGCCGTATGAGGTCTGTGTATGTGTCTTGCATTTCGAGGACTTTCGTGACCACTTCGACCGCTCGAAGAATGCTCAATATCGTCGGTGAGTCTGGCGTTGCGCTGGCAATCTGAGTAACTTCTTCAGCGTTCCTGGGATTGATCGTTGCGAACAACGAAGCCATTACTCGGCTGTTGAGCATCCACTCCATGACGCGAGCAAATGGGTGAAGCTTAACATAAGATGCGAGGTCTGTCGTTGATATGATCGCGTCCACAGAAATGCCTGCTTCATGACCGAGAAAGATCAGATCCTCGTTGAAGTTGTCCAGACAAAAAAGCGCAAACTCGAGACAACTGAGCCTAAGCATTCTTGTTTGGGTCGAGTCCTGCAACTTGTTGGAGGTCTCTGCGAACACATTTCCAAAGACATAATCCACGTAGGGATCGACGCCTGGCATCCGTTTCTGAGAGCCCAACTCCTCCGGAAAAGGCAGGACGTCGTTCAAAGGTGAAGAATCCGACACAGGCGATATGAGGGAGTTGAGGAACTGAACAACGGCATTCGGCTCATCAAACCCCCTGGCAAGGTCCGCCATCTTGTTGCGCATTGTAGCTGCTGGGGTCTGGTGTACTGGTGTTGCGGTTTGGCGAGCCTGTGCCGGAGGCGCGACAATTTGCCCTGTAGCCCAATCGTCAAGCAAGGACCACATTATGTAACACTCGCCTTTATTCTTCCGGCTCATGAGCGATCGCAACGCGTAGAACGCTGACGATCTCAAACGCGCATGCTGCGGGCCGTGAACATTGATGAGTTGATACAGACCCATGGCCAAGTTCGAATCACCCTTGAGGAGATACGCCCGCACCGCTTCGCTTTGCGAAGCCAATTTGGTGATAAGTCTCAGGTAGCACTCCAGCATCATAGCCGACTCAGGTTCCGCTTCTGCCTGCTCAGTCGTAGGCTTTCCAGAGCGATACAGGTGTGATTGAGATGTTGCCGGCTTCTGAAGCTTGTTGGTGAAATACGTGAGCTCCTTGAAAATTTGGGTCCAGGTCAGAGAGTGCGTCTTTCGCATCTTGTCGGATGCAGTCTGGCCCTCATCCAAGAGGAAAGCGTGGGCAGCAGAGGCGCATATATCATTGTCAGAGATCGACTGCAGCATCTCGCAAAAGGCGCTGACGAGGGGCGTGGAAGCCCGCCTGGAAGCCCACTGGAGGAACCCGGCCAGATTGCTGTCGGGGTCCGCCCAAAAATTTTCCGCTGCGTCAGGTCGACCCTCGTATGCGTAGGCGATGATTAGCAGGAATGTTTCCAGACCCAGGTCCTGTTCGTGATTGTTGTTGAGCTGGCGCTGTTCGTCCTCCTCGCTGCGCATCTTGCGGAGAACGTCGGGCATATTAGAGATGAATCCCTCCACAAGCATCTCGAATCGAATCATGAGCGCCAACTGGAAGTGTTCAGAGAACGGTGCAGCATCGACGAGTGAAGGTGACTTTCTCTGAAGCCATTGTCGTATACCCAAGCGTGTGGGGTCGTGCCAATCAGGTGTCTTCACATCAGCAGCAATCGAAAGGATGAAGTCAAATGCGCCGTCCTTCAACGCTTCCGTGAATTGTTTTGCCCGGTCCTTCTCCTGTTCGACAGTATCCACCCCGTCGGCAGCATCAACAAACAGTCCAGAGTACTCCACAACCCACCAAGCCCGGACAGCAGCGTGTAAATATGGCATCACCCAGGTTTCGTCGTCGCCCTTCGAGACCAGCTTGTAGAATTCGCGGGCCTGTTCCAGATCACCATTGCCTTCAGTCGAGCCAAAGACGGTGATATAGGCTCCAAGGATGGGCAACATGTGGACCAGCAGCTGATCGTAGCGATCCGACTTCTCCAGCGTTTTGAGGAGATCTTTGAAGTCCTCAGCTTTGGCGTGGCGTTTGTCAATGGCGCTGGCTGCAATGAGGGCCAAGGTCTCATGTTGCTGAAGCAAGCTGACACGGGAGTACTCCAAGACCTCATCAATGGGAGGTCGATCCGTTCCATAGAAGACGCTTGCTGCTGTTGTTCGGTCGGCGAGCTTCTGCAGTCCACCTCTGACACCTTGCATCGTTTCCATGCACCGCGGAACGATTCTCGTCCCCCCAGACGTACCTGCACAGTATATGTTTTCGGTGACATACGCGCCGAACTGAGGTTGCAGATGGCTCAGCTCGTCGTCATCGGAATCGGCGATTTGAATACAGAGGCGCATACAATCGAGCAAGTATCTGCGCTGTTGATGAAATCTGACAAGTCCTGCCTCGCAAAGGCTCCGTCCCATAGTCTTGGGATCATCTTGGCAATCCAGCAGTATCCTTGCAGCCTGTATCTCGTCCAAGTCGATCTCATCGGCAAGTTGGAAGGTGTTTTCCCCGAAGGCTTCGTTGATGTTGAACTCCTCGTCGTCGACGGTGATTTTGCCTGAGGTAAAAATCTCGTCAGCACCCTATGCAAGGCTTCGGCGCAGCGTAATAGCTTCTCAGCCCGTGCATGTTGCACAAGTATAACGTACCCGTCTTGACAGCATTGCGACTAGTCTCGCTTCTCGTAGGCTTGTCCAGGAGCTTCTTGAAGGCTTGGGCGTGCGCGTCAAGCTCTTGCTCGAGGATATGTAGGCTCTCGAAGCGGTGCTCGCAGACGGCGACAAGCTCGCGGTGGAGTGCCTCAAGGGTTTCGAGAGGGCTATCTTCGGTCATGATGTAGATGTTGTCGAGGGCCGGCGCATCGCGGTAGCTTCAGGTTGGACTTGCCCAAGTCTACTGACAAGGTTGCGACAAGTCTGGACAAGAAATCAGCCCGGCGCGGCGCGAGTTGCTGGAGCACTCGTAACAGTGTGGCGTCTCTTGTGCTGTAAGGCGCCCAAAGGTCACGGAGCGGCGTTGTAGTAGACGGATTGTCTTCTTCAGATCGCGTACATTGAAAAGTTGGAGGAGCTCCCGGACGCGACTGAGACCTCAACGGCTGAACGGTCACCATGTTCTTGCTTGCTGAACCAATGAGGGCGTCAGCAAAAGCGGACCAACAGGGATCGCATTACTCGCTGTTGCATAGGCCGCCGCCTGTAGTCGAAACACCAACACCTGGACCTGGGCCTAGGCCTGGGCCTGGAGGGCAGGCACGCTAGGCAAGATGACCAGCGTCGAACATCTTGCGTTTGTTTTCAAAGTGCAGGCTTGAGCAGAAAGTGTCTGTCGTTGCAAGTTTAGAGCCATTGCGTAACTTGTTCGGAGCTCTCTGCCAACCGTTTCCCCCTCCCATCCAGCCTGCATGGCAGTCTACCTCCGAGAGGACTCTCACATAGTATCCTGCCGGAGGCCTTCCGTGAATCAAGTGCCTTTCACGCGCAAGATATTCTGGCGTAAAAGAACTTCACACCACTCGTCTTCCGACCGCACGCGTGCCATTTCACTGCAGCGCGCAAATCTATTCATGAAAAGATCTCCGCGTATGCATTCCGATTCAGTCGTCCACAGCATCGCGGCGGGTGGTGTGCGCCCAAGTACGGATAAGTGTGGCGTTCTGGCACGCTTATCGCTTGAAGCTCAACGTCGAGGTCGACAACCTCAGTCACCGCAGCCATGGCGCCAAAGAAGGCCGAAAGGCTTCAGATGACCAATATTGAACAGCTGAGAATCACCATCACGTCGAAGAATTCCACAGGCCGGACAGCAGCATTAGAAGGTGTGTGTGTCTCAGGCCAAATTCTAGAAATCCGGACCCAAGTTGACATCTTGTGCAGACCTGATACACTTCTTCAAGACCGAGACTAGAAAGCAGTAGGTACGCTCCACACGAGTGCTCGCTGCCGCTTCTGCTAACAAACAAAATTAGTGGCGCGCTCTCGACCAAGGAATATCACAGCCTGCTCGAAGCATTGTTCAGCTCAGCACTTGCAGAGAAGTCTGTGCTTGCCACCCAGGCTAAGACATACAAGACTGCTCCTGAGAGACTCGCATTATGTGGACAAGCCCTGCGAGACCTCATCACCCACGGCGTGTCGAAACTGAAGACCAATACTGTGAGAGCCGTTGTCGCCCACATCGCCGACATCCTCCCCGAACCAAATGGCGACTTCTTCGAGCCCCTCACGCGGAACTATCTTGAGGCTCTCGCGGTCTTGCTTGGGCACCCAGTCCATGTCGAATCTCTCGCGTCCATGGGCGGAGAGTACTGGTTATCGGGCGTAGACTTCATTGTTGCCAGGGTCGCGTACCTCACGGATGGCCCAACCGCAACTACCCGCACAGCAAGCCAGCGTGCGCAGGTTCAAGCGCAACAGCTTGAGTTCATTCCACTCCTCCAGGCTCTTCAATCTTTGGCGACCGCTCCCAATGCTCCTTGCATTTTGCGGCGCCAACAGATCTCAGATGCGGTACTCCGAGTCTTGAAAGTCCCAACCAACTTTGGCAGGCTGCACAGAGTGGCTTTCGGCCTATTGAATTGCATCTTGTTGAAGACGGCAGGCGAGGATCCTGGACTTGGCCGGACTATCACCTTGAAAGTAATCCCTCTTTTGAGCTTCTGGTG
Source organism: Plenodomus libanotidis (assembly GCA_022609195.1). Lineage (NCBI taxonomy): Eukaryota > Fungi > Ascomycota > Dothideomycetes > Pleosporales > Leptosphaeriaceae > Plenodomus > Plenodomus libanotidis. Next base: position 131,300 of record JAGKQA010000095.1, read on the forward strand.
GGAGCCCCGGGCTATTGACAACGACAAGATGCTGCTGTCTGTAAGAGACGAGATGATGATGACCATCCACGGCATCCACTTGTATCTGGACAGCATTCTGCAAGAGTCCTCGCCAGCCTTGCTTCGCCAACTTGAGGATCTCTTAGACAACCTGTGGACAGAGTACTCCCAGCGAAGCTCCCAAGCGCGTCTCCGTCTGGAAGATCTGACCTTCTCGTCTTTGGCACTTCCACGAAATCACTTCAGCACGGACGTCTATGCCCTACGTCCTTTTTCTAGCGACGCTGAACGTCGATGGGCTATGCTCGACAATATGGCTCGTTTGGAAAGTATCTTTCAAAAGCATAACAGTGCCAACTCCCAGCGTCCCGATACCGACGATGGTCAACCGCGGAAGAAACCACGCTTAGCTGGAAGCTCTAATAGACTTCACCAGCGCACCCTTTCCTCGGAAAGTGGGGTCCGACTGACAGCTCTTCAGCTCATACCCTTTCTCTTGCTGTGCAGCAACGTCTCGGGGGATGATATCGCTACAATAATGGAAGACCTAATGCCGATGATTGGTGACAAGCAAGGTGCATTATCATCATGGGCGATGATTGCATGTGCCAGGTAAGTTGATCTTGTTCTGTGATTAAAATTCATCGCTGATAGCGCATTACAGTTGCGCGGTACAGCCTTACGCTAAAGACGAAGCGTTCCAGGCCAAGTGGAAGCAAGTATGGCAGCTTGCGGTCCGCTCTGTCAGTTTTGCCAATACTTGTCGAGCAGCTTGTGTGCTCCTGCAGTCTATTCTCGAGAGCCAATTACTTCCACAGTATGCTATCGCTGACGACATCAGCAACATGGTGACCATGGCCGACATTTGTGGTCCAGCGGTGCTCTTGGACTCATCCCTTGTTTTGATGAGTTCCCTAGCCAATGTGCGAAACGAGCTGGCGCCCAGTGCCATTCAAAAAACCTCGAGTAATATTATTAGATGGGTATTCTCAACCTGGAAACCCGGTGGGTCCATCTTCTTGTGTATTTTGGTGCTCCAGGCCATCGTTCAGAATGTACGCTAATATCTCGAAGCGGAAACAACCTTTGCTGTTACGCACGCTATCAACATGGTCCCGGTCGACCTAGTAAACCTTCTCTTGTCCTGCTGTGGACTATCTGTGTTTGAAATGCAGGAAGAGGTTCAATTGCTCGGTGGGCCTATCGTCGAATTCTGGCAATCATGTCGCAATTCTGCACAGCTAATCAAGTACTTGTTGCTACTTGACGACAAGCACGTGGGCCGCTCATTTCAGTTGAGCCGCGCACAACGTAGTACTGCTCAATTCAGCAGTGGCCAAGCCTTCACCGATGAAGATACAAGCTCCAGTGCCCACAATTTCAGGTCGTTGGTGCTAGAATTACTCTTGCCAAAGCTGGAAGAACTATCTCTCCTTTTTGCTTCAACTCCACAACCCGCCCCCAGGCATGGAACTGATTTTTCTGCCAAAATGTCAATCGAGCGATTGGGAAGTCTACTCTCCTGTTTGACGTCAAGTTCGATCTTGTTGCCTTGCCTTCAGAACGTGGACTCGCGCATTGCAACAGAGATCAGAATGGTCTTGGACAAGCTCTGGGACAAGTGCTTTGATATTGCTCTCGCCTCGTCCGACAATGATGAGTTCTTCGAGCTGATGTTGTCGTCAATCAGTCCTCACCTGCCTCCTCTGGATACAGCGAAGATGGAAAGCTTCTTCAGCCGGCACACTCATCTGTCGAGACTTTGTGTGAAGTACTCCGAGCTGATCCGAGGACGGACAGTTCGCCGATTAACAGGCCAACAAGTGGACGCCATGGAAGTGGATGATGACTTCGATTCCCAGAGAAGCGACGTAGGTCGTTCGCAGAAGGCGACTCCGTTCTCCAGACAGCAGACAGCTTCAAGCCTAAGCGCAAGCAGCTACTTCGAGTCTACCAAGATGAAACTGCACTTGCTTTCCGAGTACGCCAAGCACTCTGACCAAGTAGGGCTCCTTCCCGACCTCGTCTTGGAGGATCTACTCTCACTTGGAGAGGAAGCTTTTCTTATGTCCCGAAGTTTTATCTTGGAGCTCCTCCGGTCCGGCTTTGGCAACGTCGCGGAGTGCGCCCAAGATATCGTCGAAAAGGTTGGAGGGATTTTCAGGAAACCCACATTTTCGACTTGTGATACCGCCCTCTGTTTATGCATGGAGATTCTTACGGCTTTGGCAGCTGAATGGTCAATGGGCGGTACGGACGCGAATCTGAACGACTTGTGTGTGGATTTGTACAACTTTCTTGTGAAAACTGCCTGGCCCAGCAACCTTCTATCGACCGACGCACAACTCTGCATGACAGCTCTACTATATCACTTGAGCGAAATTCACTCGCGCTTCTGGGAAGACAAACGGGCCAAAGTTCAGGAGCCTCGAGTAACACTGCTCGACATGCTATCTCAAGGTGGCATACGAGTTCAGTTCTCTGTTGGGATGAGGTTCACAGAATATTTTGCCCTCTACGCTGTCAAGGAGCATGAGACGATATTCACCAATATCATCGAACACCTACCATCAAATCCCAGGGTATTGGAAGGCATTGCGTTACGAATCTTCGTGCTGGCCAGCCTGGGCAGCAAATGCCCAACACTTCTTCGACGCTGTGTCTTCCACATCGCCGAAGTGCCCGGTCATGTCCCTGAATCTGCGAAGTATGCTACACACGGCATGAGGACTATTGCCGCTGCAAGATCTTTGAAGTCGCCACAGGAATTACTCGTGTTGTTCGCCCCTCAAATATTCTACACTTGGCTCGAAGACGATTCTATTGAGACTTGCCCATATGCCGTGTTCGACTTCGCGACTCTAGACGATCTTCTTGCACACGTGCAGATAGAGGCTACTGCGTTGATGATCATGCGAGGCCAGGAAGATGGTTTTATGAATCTTGCCAACCGACTCAAAGTGGCCCCCGAACGAATGATCCAGCAAGGATTCTCAAAAGTGCTCGCATATGCTGTCGCATTTGGACTTGGTCAAAAGACCAAGATGGGAGAGTCGCTGATCAAAAAAATTCTGGGACGAGAACCGTTTTACGAATACATCAACCGGACTTTCGCTGACATCGTTGCGGAGTTTTTCGCACTCAGTAATCAAGAAGAGGATGTCGTGGAAACCTCGTGGTGCCGAGACGCGACCTTTGCATATGCTGCCGACATCATGACAGATATTCTGAAGTACGGTCACTCACCAACGATCCTTCCCGTTCCTCAACAGCCACACTTCCCAGTTAGACACCTCGTTCGCCAACTAGGCTGGCTGGCTCACCATACTCAACACGAAATCTCTGGCCTGTGGACGCATCCTCTTGTCGCCTCCGTAGGACGCAGCCTTCTCAACACAGTCCACCCAGCTCTCGGTCCCCATCACGCCCTGTCGGTCATTCGCAAAATCCGACTGTTGATTTGTCTTGCGGGCCCACAGGCTGCATCTATGTACCCTCTTGAGATGCTGCTGCGCTCAATCCGACCTTTGATTTCCGACGCAGAGTGTGCAGATGATGCACTCGGTATCACTCACTGGCTCATAGCCAATGGCGAGAACCACTTGATTCAGGCTCCATCATTCCTCGCAGGCTACGCATTGTCCACTTTGGCGAGCCTGCGGATGTTCCTGGAATCGAGTCAGTCCAGCACATCCCAGGAAACTCAATTCGAAGCAACCATTGACAAAGTACACCATTTCCACGCATGGTTGATCAAATTTTTGAAGGAATATAAGTCACCTCGCTTCAAGTCAGAGATACAAGCACAGGCGTTCAGAAACATTACGGAATCGGCATCCAACATTCGCAACTCTGGTAACTCGCAGAAGGACACGAATGAGAGTACGCTTCTTCTTGAGATACTGAAGGACGCAGAACAAGATGACCAGCTACTGAACGATTCTTCTCGAGACTTGGCTCTAAAAATGCTTTGCAGCGATTTTAGGATTCCTCGAGCCAACAGAAACGACATTCTGGAGTCCGATGCAGACGCATGCGTCCACGGCCCTATGGTTTGGAAGAGTTGTCGAGCGGTAGAATCGAGCAAAGAGTACTTGACATGGGCAGGGCGGGTGGTCGGCAGGTCGTTTGCGGCCTCAGGTGATGTCCCAGACGAAGTCTTGAGGGAATCGCTGATGTCGGTATACCAAAGAACATCGAAAGACGGTGATTCCGTTCATGGCCTCTTAAGACTATTGACCAACTTGACACTGAGCGACACTTCCACCCATGCAGGTCTCGCGGAGTCTGCCATGCGGAGAATCGTGTCGATGGCGATCTCCGAAAATGACCAGGACCTAATCGCTGACTGCAACCAAACTTTGCCCGACATTCTGTTCCTATCCTCTGACTGGGCATCTTATATTGCACCTCCCACCGACTACGTCAAGTTGAGCAATCCTGAGCGTGACGTTCTGGGCCCTGACAAGATAGAAACATCTTCTTGGGCAAAGAAGCTGGCTATTCACCTAAGCACCTCCCCGAAGACACACCCCATTCTAGATGGATTCTCGGCAATATTGGACGCGGTGGATGGCTTCGCTGAACAAGCTCTGCCTTATATTATCCACCTTGTGCTGTACGAGGAGCTGGACAGCCAGAGAGCGATGAAACGGTCCCTATCCGCTGCTATAGCGGCATGGTTGAGATCAAATTCGGCAGATGCTATGGGCAACATGAAACTCCTCATCAATGTTGTGCTGTATCTGCGGAGTAGATCCTTTCCAGATGAGACCTCGATTATGGACCGTTCACGCTGGCTCGACGTTGACTCCTCGACCGCGGCTGCAGCTGCTTCGAGGTGCGGGATGTTCAAAGTCGCCTTGATGTTCGCCGAGCTAGCTTTGTCAGATCCATCGCGAACCTCGCGACGATCTTCAACGTCCCGGGACGCAGAGGATTCCTCCGAACTACTACTGAACATATTCGAAAACATCGACGACCCCGATGCATACTATGGGTTGGAACGACCAGCATCGATCACCAATGTGCTTGCTCGTCTAGAGTATGAGAACGAAGGTGGCAAGAGTCTCGCATTTCGAGGAGCCCAATACGACAGCCATCTGCGAATGAGAGACTCGGAGGCTGGCCGCGACGGACAGTCCTTGGTCAAGATCTTGAGTGGCTTGGGTCTCGCTGGTCTTTCCGAGTCTCTGCTTCAGACCAACCAGCATCACGACGACTCGGATGTATCATTGAACACTACCTTCACGACCGCGAGAAGGCTGGAAAAGTGGAATCTGCCGGCGCCGGCAACGCTTGAAAATCACGCCGCAATATCGTACCGTGCCTACCAGTCGATACACAAGGCCGTCGAGGTCGGACCTGCTGTGGAGGCCGTTCGCGAAGGACTTGCAAATACCATGAAGCGTCTTGTTGCGAAAGATTTCAAAGCATCTGACTTGCGCCATCAATTGGGCACGCTGGCTGCTCTCACTGAGCTCGACGACGTGCTTGCCACCGCTGATGCTGATGAGCTTGAGAAGCTATTAGTGGATTTCGAGGCGCGGTCGAAGTGGATGTTGAGTGGAAGGTAAGTACAATTTCCGCCGTACAAGCCAGGAAAGCTAACCTGTCTCCAGATTCGACGATGTCAGTCAAATTCTGTCTCACCGTCAAACAACCCTCAGCCTATTCAGCCACAAAGACGCGCTCCGGACGTCGAAGGTGTCTTCACCAGAAGCTCGACTCGTCGAAGTACGCAGCATGCTGCTATCGTCACGCATATGCCAATTTCATCGGGCTAGACAAGAAGCGCTGAGCATCTCTACGACAATGCGGGACCTTGTGATACCCAGTGATGCTATTGGGATCAAAATTGACGCTGCTGTCAGAATGGACGAGGCTCATTCACTTTGGGAATACGGCGAGATGATCTCATCGATCAGAGTCCTACAGGGCCTTCATGACGACGCAGCTTCACTCAAGAAACAGGATGTTCCAGTCTCTCATGCTGAGATATTGTCCAAGATCGCTTATCAGGTGTCCGTGGCCAAGCTCGAGACGGCTGACAATATCCAAAAAAAGTATCATGAGCCTGCACTCAAAGCTTTAGGACGCGCCCACGAAGGTGAAGAGGCTGGCGAGGTGTTCCATCGCTTTGCAATCTTCTGTGACGAGCAATTTCAGGACCCGGAAATGCTGGAGGACTTGACAAGATTGGAAAAGCTCGTCAAGAACAAGACCGAAGAGGTGAACCACTACAGGGCCGAGCTCTCCGCTGCTAGCTCGCAGAGGAAGACTTGGTGGCACAGGCACGTGGAAACTTCGCGCAAGTACCTGAAACTCGATGAAGACGAGTTCCAGCGTGTTCAGAAGACGCGGAATGAGTTCGTCAAGCTCAGTCTCGAGAACTACCTCCAAGCGCTGGCTGCCTCTGATAACCATGACAACGACGCGCTCAGATTTACAGCACTGTGGCTAGAGCGCTCTGAGAACGACTTCGCGAACAAGGTCGTGGCCTTGCACCTCAAGAAGGTACCAACCCGCAAGTTTGCTACTTTGATGAATCAGCTCAGTTCGCGCATGCAGTACGATCCCACCAGCAATAACTACTTCCAAAAGCTACTCATGGGACTTGTATTGCAAATCTGCTGTGATCACCCATACCACGGGATCTACCAGATCTGGGCCGGAACTTTGGCAAAACCAGTCCATCACGACACGGCTGCGATTCATCGCAAACAGGCGGCGAAGGCGGTGGGGCACAACATATTGAAGGCAAAAAACACCACTAGCGATATCTACCGAGCGATCGACCACACCAACCAAAAATACCACCAGCTCGCAGCCTCAGATCGCGGCGAAAAGCCAAGAAGCGGCTCCAAAATCAACGTGAAGGACTCGCCCGCAGCGAATGAGCTGGCGAGTGTTCTGTCTCGCTATAAGATTCCGCCGCCTACGCTAGAGATCGAGATCTCTCCTGACAGAGACTACTCGCAGGTTCCGATCATAACAAAATTGGAGCCGACGATGACTGTCGCTGGGGGTGTCAGCGCCCCCATGATCCTGACAGTTGTAGCCTCCAATGGCGAGAAGTACAAGCAGCTTGTGAAGGGAGGCCACGATGAATTGCGTCAAGACGCAATCATGGAGCAAGTTTTCGCCGCCGTGTCTTCTCTGCTCAAGCAACACCGCACGACCAGACAGCGAAATTTGGGCATCAAGACGTACAAAGTCTTGCCTCTCTCACCGACGACGGGTATCATTGAGTTTGTGGCCAACACGCAACCTCTGCATGATTGGCTAATTCCTGCTCATTTACGTTACTATCCTAAGGGACTTAGAGGGTCTCAGTGTAGGAAACAGATTGAAGAGGTACAGGATCAGACCGCAAACGTCAGGATCGATGCCTATCGCAAGGCTACGGACAAGTTCCCTCCGGTCATGCGATATTTCTTTCTAGAGTCCTCTCCAGACCCGGACGATTGGTACGCGAGGCGCCTTGCATACACGCGCAGCACAGCAGCCGTTTCAATACTCGGCCACGTCCTCGGTCTCGGCGACCGACATGGCCACAACATCCTTCTCGACAAGAAGACCGGCGAGGTCGTGCACATCGACCTGGGCGTTGCCTTCGAATCCGGCCGCATACTGCCCATCCCCGAGGTCGTCCCCTTCCGCATGACGCGCGACGTCGTCGACGGCATGGGCATCACCAAGACGGATGGCGTGTTCCGTCGATGCTGCGAATTCACGCTAGACGCGCTGCGCGAGGACACGTACAGCATCATGACGATCCTCGACGTGCTGCGGTACGACCCGCTGTACTCGTGGAGCTCAACGCCCATGCGGCTGTCGAAACTGCAGAACGCGGCGCGGCGCGGCGAGCAACAGAAAGAGGAAGAGAGCAACAATGGGAAGAACGGCGGTGCAGCCGACATGGGGAGGAAGAAGACGACGGTCGTCAACGAGCCGTCCGAGGCGGACCGTGCGCTGGAGGTGGTGCGGAAGAAATTGTCCAAGACTCTGAGTGTCACGGCAACGGTCAATGACTTGATCAATCAAGCGACGGATGAGAAGAACTTAGCGGTGTTGTATGCGGGCTGGGCGGCGTACGCTTAATACCTGAGGGATGTGTATGATCAAGCTTGGCGATGGAGTTCGAGAATCATTCATAAGCATCAGGAGTGGGATGAGGAAAATTTGTGTAGATGTATGTATGTGACTGAACTTGCACCATGGAGCTGAAACTTGTTCTAGCACTTCGACTAATAATATTGACCGTCACCAATCTAGCATCTTTGTTGCGGTCTTGTGAGTCTATAATGTGCAATGTGCAATGTGCAACATAGAGGCTGGCATACTTCAGTTGTAATACTTTGTTTTGTTGAATGTTACATTGCTGAAATACTATAGAACGAATATCACTGTCACACGGGAACAGACTTGTTCAGAATATAACTTAGACTGAGAAAGGTGGCAAACATGGAACAGAAGCCACAAGGCAAAGACAAATGAGGCTCGTTGCTCAATGTAAGCTCGCCCCCACGCATTGTTATTCTCATTCCGGTTGGACAATCACAGCCCCATTTTTCTTAACCTACGCATTTTTTTGGTAAGCGGGTAAATTCTAAATGCTATACAATATACATCTTTAAGCCTCTAGCCGAATAACGTAATACCTTTGTTATTACTAGTTATTATAATATTTATATTTTAATATTTTATAT
>JAGKQA010000096.1:0-137670 GCA_022609195.1 Plenodomus libanotidis
TATTAAAGGGATAAAGTAAATAATACGACGGATATAAAAGCGTTTTAATTATATCATTAATATTATATATATAAAATAATAATCTTTTAACTTTTAAAAATTTAAAACATATTAATTAATTATTTAAGTAAGTATATATTTACTACTTCCTTTATCTTAAAACCTTAACCAGTAACATTAAAACATACTCTTTTGAATAATACAATCGTTTTGCAATTATTAGTAATGCAGACACCTACCAACAAATTGTATTAATGGCCGCCGCATCCCTAGCTGTAGTAGCTTGATCCCTGCTTTTAGACCCTGGCAAAATCTCGTGGACGTCACAGTAGTTTCCAAATTCGCGTCTCCTCATAATTGCAGTTCGTTTTGTTTTCTCAACAACCTCGTGGCCAAGGCCTTCTTTGACCACTTGCGCAAGTGCTTGTCACCCACCGAAGCCCAAATTCTGTCACATTGGCCCAACATGTCGCAAGAAAAAGCAGTCGAGAAGGCGAAGCCGCAGTCGGCTCCGAATGAACACCACCCATACGAGTTCGGTGGACCGTGAGTGTTTTCAATGCGCGAATGATGGAAGATTATCCCGTGTACTGATGAACCTCACAGTTTCGGAGCTGCCGGCGTCTCTTTCGGACTTCCGATCCTCCTCTACCTCTTCACATACGCATGCAACGATATCTCGGGCTGCCCTGCGCCCTCGTTCCTCTCGCCCAAGACCCTCGACCTCAACCAACTGAAGCGCGAAGTCGGGTGGCCCGAGAACGGAATTAAAGGGCTGTTCAGTCTGGAGGTCACGGCATGGACGGTGGCATACTATCTCTTCAATGCGATTCTCTACCGGATCTTGCCCGCCACCATAGCCGAGGGCACGCCACTGAGCAATGGACAGAAGCTCAAGTACAGGATGAACAGCTTTTGGTCTATCATCTTTACCGTCAGCCTCTGTCTCGCTGCGACGGCCCAGCAGGGCGCCGAATTTCCCGTCTGGACCTTCATCACCGACAACTACGTCCAGCTCCTCACCGCCAACATCCTGATATCGTACGTGCTCGCTACATACGTCTACATACGGTCTTTCGAGGTCAAGTTCTCCCAGCCCCACGCGACTCGTGAGCTGGCCAAGGGTGGTGTAACAGGCAACATGATGTACGACTGGTTCATTGGCCGGGAGCTGAATCCTCGCGTCGCAATTCCACTCATCGGCGAGATCGATATCAAGGAGTTTATGGAACTTCGCCCTGGCATGCTTGGCTGGATTCTCTTCAATTGCGCCTTTGTCGCCAAGCAATACCGCACCTACGGATTCGTGACCGACAGCATTGTGTTCATCACCATAGTTCAGGCCCTTTATGTCATGGACGGTGTGTACATGGAGCCTGCTATTCTTACCACAATTGACATTACGACCGACGGCTTCGGCTGCATGCTCGCCTTTGGCGACCTCGTCTGGGTGCCTTTCTTCTACAGCTTGCAGACCAAGTACCTCTCCGTGTACCCAGCGTCTCTCGGCCCGGCATGGCTCACCGGCGTTACCCTCCTTCTGATCACCGGCTTCTCGATCTTCCGCCTCGCAAACTCCCAGAAAAACACATTTCGCACCAACCCCGAGGACCCTAAGGTGGCGCATCTCACATACCTCAAGACCAACACCGGCTCTCGGCTCATCACCTCTGGCTGGTGGGGAATTGCACGGCACATCAACTACTTCGGCGATTGGCTTCAATCCTGGCCGTACAGCTTGCCCACGGGTATGGCAGGCTACCTCATCCAGACTGCCGGCTCGGACGTGGATGGTGTTGCGTTCAAGATGCTTGACGGACGAGAAGTGCTCCAGGGTGCTGCGCGAGGATGGGGCATGATCTTCACATACTTCTACGTTTTGTACTTTGCGGTGCTTCTGATTCACCGTGACGGGCGCGACAACGAGAAGTGCGCCAGAAAGTATGGCGAGGACTGGGAGAAGTACAAGAAGATTGTCAGGTGGAGAATTGTGCCATATGTGTACTAGCGTGTTTTCGCTTGCATATAGGATGCGCTGGTGTAGTTTGTCGGGTGCGCTGGGGGGACATTTACAGGTGCTCCGAAGATGAGAGTTTGGGCAAGAAAGGATCTTTTGGATACGGAGTTTGGCGGAGGATTTTACTATGGCCTATCGTTGCATCTGTTGTTCCGTGAAACTCTCTTCATCTTTGCAACGCAGACGGCGTTGGACAGACAGGTATATTGATTTGTATTCACACGTTATACGAGCGCCTTAGCTCGAGTAAGCCTAGGGGGAGCCAGATCTCGTAATTTACACTCGCAAGCACTCTAGCTTCTCGTGCCTGCAGGAGGCGTTGTGTGCGTGCTTAGAATCAAGCGTAGTGCTCATGAAACGATATTTGGTCTCGGCACCAGAGCAACACCTAAGATCCAACGATAAAACATAGGGGAAAAAAGAGTATATGCATTCAAGGCAATGTAACACCATACATAAAAGAGAATTGAGGCATCTACATGTGTCACAGTGAAGAGGTCGAGTGTGATATGCAAATAGGTGTTGATGGGGGTTAGGGTCTTTTGGGTGGCTTCATTAGTCAGTCGGAACAGGTGCCTGCGCTGTGAGACCACAAGGCCGAGAGAGGAGATGCTGCTAAATCTGGCCGACAACAGGTGTCCCCCTGTTCATCCCATCACTCATCGCTCCCCGAGATCCGCTTTCCCTTGACATCTCTAACCTCGACGTTTCGAAATACCAGTGACCCTTACGCATGTGCAATCGTTAAGTCGACAGACCAGACTCACCGAAGCCAGAGTCTGCCGTCCCACCCTCGAAGGACTTATACACGAACCTCGAAACACCAATCATTGGTCATCTCCCACGAGAAGCACAGGGCAACTCCGGCGCCGAACCGCTCCCAGCGGATCCCCACAAGTGACGAGCCTTCGAACCCATCGCAGAATCCAATCAAACGACACTCGAGCCGCATATCGCCCTCGAAGCGCGGACGAGTCATAGACGAGGCTCCTACCACCAACGACCACAACGGATTAGCCATGGTATCGCAGTCACGTCTGCTGCTTCTGGCAGCTGCCCTTTCTGGAATCTCCCTCGCTGCCGACGACAAGACACCAACAACGACAGCATGTACAGCCATATCCACTAAAGGTGGATCGTTCTTCGATCTGCGACCCGATATCGCGGTCGCGCCCAAGAAAGACACCAAGCACAAGCGCGGGCCCTCAGCGGATTACACAGTAAAGGGGTACGACTACGGCTACAACTTCACCCTCAATATTTGCGATGCTGTTATCAACACTCCCGAGGAGGTGTTCGGCATAGAAACCAGCCTGTACAAGAACGTCAGCGCATATTACAAGAACGAGAAGGGGGTCGTCTTTTCATTAGGGTAAGCTTCTTCGGCGCAGGCAATGCGGACAGGACATACTTGCAAGCACATGCTGACGAGGACACAACAGGTCTCAGAATGCGACACTCAAACCGAGAGGAGCCCAGCTCGTCCTTCAATACGCCGGCGGCTCTCCCTGCGGCGCCCCTTCGAGCTCGACCGACTCTAAACGCAGCGCAGTCCGCCCCGATGCATCCTACAAGTCATATAACGACGAGGCCACAAGCCCTGCAGGCCACGGCAGCACAAGCAAAAGTGGCAGCCCCGGCAGTTACACAGGCGGGCTGGACACAATTCACATGAGCAAGGAGGACAAACGCCGGAAGTCGGCCACCTTCGCCTTCCGATGCGACCGTGATTCAGTGACCTCCACAGCGACCATCTCTTTTGTTGGTGCGGACCCGGATGAGTGCAACTACATGTTTGTTGTGCGCTCTCAGCATGCGTGCGCCGGCGTCGAGCCTCACAAGCCGGGTAGTGTAGGGCCGGGTGGCGTCTTTGCGATCATCATGATCATCACCATCATTGTGTACTTCTTGGGTGGTGTTTTCTACCAGCGGAATGTTGCCAATGCCAGAGGCTGGAGGCAGCTGCCGAACTACACGTTCTGGTCCGGGCTATGGAGTTTTGTTTCGGTGTGTTCTCGGTACTCCCTTCTCGGTCTCATGTTCTCACAAATATGCATACTTCAGGACTAACATGGCCACTTCGTAGGACTTCTTCGTCATTCTCACGTCTTCGTGCGCGAGATTTCTACCAAGCCACAGGGGCTACTCATCACTTGCCATATCACCAAACGGAAGAGGAATGGCAAGGAGTAGGGAAGACGAGGATAGGCTGATTGGCCAGCTCGACGAAGAATGGGACGACTGAAAATGTCCTGAGCATTTTATATGGAATTTTGGATCGATTATCAAAGCATTGAACTTGGGAATCTGGCGTTCAAGGTAGAAGGCTTAGCGCCATCTTGTAAAGTCTGGAGCTTAGGAGTCGTAGGAATACTGATGCATTTTCACCTCAACGACCATGACTAGTAAACCTTGAACTCAACCAGCCGCACTTGCTTTGCAGCAGCCGGCATGAATACCAACCGTACCACTTGTGTTGTCACGCTGGTCCACTCCACGTTTGTTACACCATTCGCCAGTGCTGCATCCTTCACTGACGTCGTCACATCCGTCCACGCTCCAGTGCTGCTCTGATACTGCACACTATAGCTCACTGGCACATCAAACGTTCCGTTGGCCGCAGTATACGTCCCGTCGGCGTAGGTATAGTACCCAGGCTCATCACCCTGGAAGAACGCGATCTCCGCGCGGCTGATTTGCGTCTGCGCGCCAAAGTCCACTGAGTACCACTGCGACGCGCTACCATCACCAATGGCACTCGAGTAACCATTCACAATATCCGGGTAGAACCACACGCGCCCATCAATAGCATCATGGATCTGCTCAGCATTTGCGCCCACCACGCTGGCGTTGCCTCTCGGATACGTGGTGCTCAACTGTAATTGCACACTCTTCGCAAGCGGCTTGCTGATAGCCGGCGGTGTCGCCGCCCCGATGCCGGTAACCAGCCTCGTCAATGTGCTGCTGGCGTTCACCTGCGCCCCATCAACCTCGACTAGCAAGCCAGCGGTACCATAGTGGCTTCCGTCCACGTCCCACTGCACGCTAACCGCCTTGCCGTGGTACAGCACATTGTCCACTCGGAACCAGGATACGCTGCTGTCGACGAGCGGGTTGACCTCGAGGACATCGTCGCTGCGTGGTCGAATTCCCACCAGCCCGCCTAGGACAAGGTCGACGAAGCCCGAGTGGAAATAATGCGGACTGCGGGCCAACAAAACCAGCTGGCTGCCGTTGTTGGGGTAGTAATCCTCGACAAGGTTCAGCCTGCGCGTATCGTCGTAGTGAATGTCCGCATACAGACGCAGCAAGTCGACGTAGTCGCTTCTCGTCACGACCGACTGAGTGTAGTGATCAAGCAGATTTCCCAGCCCCATGAGCACGGAAGTCTGCTGGAAAGGCCAAATGGGCCCATTCCACTGACACTCCTTCAAGCCTGAGGCGTAGTCGTACCGGTATTGGCGCATATAGTACTCGTAGGTTGGCTCCAAGGTGCTCAAGCCAGCAGGCGCCCGCAGCGCATTGGTATCCAGCGCATGCTTCCACGCCTGGGCGTACTCGGCCTCATCAGGCACGACATCCCATGCCCAGGGCGTCAGGCCTACAAGCTCCCGCCCGCGGATGAAGTCCCAATAGTTTACGTATTCATTGTCGGTATAGTACCTGTCAATGAAGTGCTCGAACGTCGAGTTCCACAGACTCGCGGTGATGTTTCCCTGCATCGCCTCCGCGCGAGCCTGGTACGTCGCCGCCGTCGCGGCATCGCCGGTAGCCAGCGCCATGTTCGCGATGGCCCGCGCGTTGGCGTACTGGAAGCTGTTGATCGACGGGCGGAACGCGTCGCCGCCCCTGAACCCGTCTGCTCCGCCTGAAGCGTCAATGCTAGAAATAGTATACTCGGTGGCGTCGGCCAGAGGCTCGACCCAGTACAACGACTTGCTCGAGTCATAGTGGTCTTGCCACTGGTCGTAGATGGTCTCCATTGCGCCGAGATGCTGCGACACGGCCTGCAGGTCGCCGTCGACGAGGAACACGCGGTAGGCGGCATCGGCGATGGCTTCCGAGAAGTGCCGGTCGTTGCCGTACGTGTTGCTCTCGCTGTGGAACGTGTACATGAAGTCGACGTAGTCGTGCGCGTAGCGGCGGTCGCGCAGCCAACGGCCTTCGCCGAGGTGGAAGCCCGTGGCATCGTTGAGGGCCGCGAAAGGGTTTAGTTGCCAGCTGACGTCGTCGAGGAACTCGGTCGAGATGAAGCCGAGTGAGCCTAGGTCGCGCTGGTGGGCGCGGAATATGGACCAGCGGTAGTAGTAAACCTCGTCGAGGGCTGCGTCCGAGGATTCGAAGAGTGGGATTCTTGGGATGTACCACGCGGCGTCGTTGCCGAAGCGAGCCTTGCAGACGGTCTCTGCATCGAGGGCACCATAGGAGGGCACGACTAGGAGGCCCAGGGCGAGGAGAAGGTGGGCCATGATGGCGGTGTTCATGATGAGCGCGTGCGTGAAATATGGTCACGGAAAGTGCCAAATCTCATGTCTCCGCCAGCCGTTGTGAGCTCGGGAGATCTGCTGGAAGCCATATTGACTGCAAACCCCCTTTTATATCAAGTCCATGCTCGGTGTGTAGCACCCTAAGAAACCCCATCCACTTGCAGGACCCAGCGCCATGGTTCTTGAGTAGCTTCGTCACGAAAAGATCGCCAGGAACGTGGACGGACGGGATAACCCATTGCATGTATGGCTGGCTACTGCGAGAACGGCATTTTAGTGGGGCTCGGCGAGCGAAAATCCGGGGAAGTCGGGGGATATACGGGGTATGTTGCGATTTGATTGGAGCGCATGGTGATAGGGTCAGTGCCATAAATACGACCCACCTCGATAGTATTATAGTGCCGCACTCGTTCTAGAAATAGGCCGAATGATTGCCTTCTCCGAGTACGGATCACTGGCATAAAGTCTAGTGGCTTGGGGTGATCTTATTTCTTGAACTTGGTGAGATTGGCATTAATAAACAGGTGACAGACTTTGTTTTCCAAGAGGCATAGAAGCGCGCCCAGCAGATGCATGTTGCTTGTGTGCCGTGCCCACACTTGGTATACTCACGGCTGCACCACGCGTATAGGCGGACCCGAGCTTACCAGGCTTCTCAAACATACATTCCTATCGCTCTTCCATCTTCTCGTCCGCCTGTTTGGCGATATGCAGGACCTTCCTTGAAGCCATCAATTAGTCGCGCCGGAGCTTCGATATAGCTTTTCTGAGGACACCCTCGTCACGGGCCGTTAAAGCCAGCTTCTTCCAAGGTTGGTAACGTGGGTGAACTCTAGGAACCGACCCATAGCAAACCCAGAAGAGGCGGTAATGACCAAGTACCACATCAATCGACTGATCTGTCCAGATATTTTTGCTTTTATGCATGGTGTAGGAAGATGCAGCGAGCACATAAGCTAACTCTTTATCTACAGCGTTACAGGATTTTCTTGCCTCCGCAAGGCTCGAGTCAAATTATAAGCAGCATTAGCTCAGACACAGGCGATGAGAAAGAGATGGAGCACCCTACTAACGGAATAGAAGCCGATAATATTTCGCTGTGGTGGCGCAGCGACCATTGGGATGAGCTTCATGTCTACGAGACTCCTCATGTCGATACCGAGAACATTTCTGAGTCCCGATTTCGCGTATCCAACGGGACCAGAGAGATGTATCAAGAGGCTGCATACTTATCTAGGTAAGCTGCCTTAGGGGTGGCACACTTGAGCTCAGGCTGTCTGCCCAAGCTCAAGTTTGCGCCATCGCACTTTGTGTCAGTCAAAGTTCCTTTGTCCAAGGACGAACATACTGGCGAAGAGTACCTACCAGATCGCCCTTCATCCTTTGGACGGGCTAGTATACTCGTTCTGTTCGAGCGAAAGTGGAGCAGGGCAAGAACGATACCTGGATGGATTTTTGTCACAGATGTTTCCTGGCCCGCTCTCATTGTTCGAGAGCCCTTAACGACTTTCCATACAACACGTTCATAGCTAGGAGAGCAGTAGTACGGCCACATTCGCTTGCCATTAGTGTAACAAAATCATTGTTCAGACATTTCACAGCTTGTATTACACAGCCGTTCTCCTTTTCATTATGGAAACTTTGTTTTGCTCCTCGTAAAATCAGTAATAAGTTCTGCTCTTCTTTAATGGAGCTACTTTTTCAAGGTCTTGGCTGAGTCGTACATCTAGATATGTTTTCAACCTTCCATGTTCAGAAGGCTGTTTCAGCCGAGCATCAACCTTGGGACTCTATCCGGCACCGCGATTCATCAATTTGCGCCAGATCATTACATATGACACCTCAATATGTAAGGCGTGGAATTGCGAGGTGCTGTTAGTTTTGTTCCATTGCTTTCGATAGCCAGGCGGCACAAGTCTGCACAAAACTTATTTTGCCTCGTCCACCTATGAGCCTGCCGATTGTTTAGGTTCATTGCAAGCACAACAACCCACTGAATCATCGCTGGCGTGTGGCATCGCGGGTGTAAGTACTATTGGCAGTACTTCCGAGTTCGTGGTCTGACAATTTGCCCTGTCTGCATGCCTAGAAGGTCTATATACGCTTTGCACGTCTTTTTGCTCGAAGTACGGCAAACAAAGTGCAAACGAGTGGCTTTTGGTGCCTGCGATTAGACCTTTTCAAGCTGTTGCAACCGTGTTGCCAGGCGATGAACGAGGAAGGAAGTCGACGTCTAGTGCCGCAATTTACATTTGATTCTTTGATCGGCCAAAATAACTCCCGATTGTACCAAAATTTAATGATAGGCACAATCATGACAGGGTCCTATTGTACCAAAGTAGGTGGACCGACATGTTCTCCTTATTTTCTTGACTTCCTCTCTGTTCCTGGCATCACCGTGCGTGTCACGATATGCTTTCAGCGGAAATCAATCAGTTGATGAGTAACCCAGGAAGCTTCAGAATGTACTAAAATCAAGCTGTGGCCTGGCCAGCTTGCCCAGAAATGATTTTCGGACAATTTGGTATGAATTAACGTGCTCATGTATATATCATGAGCTCTCTATTTCCAATGTTTGCACGGTTTGAGGATCCAATACTTGTCACCCGTACTTCTCGTCTCAGGCAAGGCGAATAGCGGCCATGTCACTCTCTTGCACCTTCAAGCACAAATTGTTGTGGGCAGGCCTCGCAGGCTCCCGACTTGTAAATAGCAGGCCCGTGATCCCTCGCCAGATCACCACCTCGGAGCTCCTACCAAGTTATGACTACATCATCGTCGGAGGCGGCACTGCGGGACTCATAAATGCAGATCGCCTAAACGAGGATCCCAGCATTTATTTTCTGGTTCTCGAAGCCGGTGGATGGGGAAGGCAGCAACAAGTCAAGGAAAAATACATCCCTCCTGGACAACAGACAGAAGAGAGCGTCGACTCCGGATGGCCAAACCTGCAGTGGGTGCCACAGAAGCGCCTAGATGCAAATGGCCATATCATCTCACCGTCGGTAAGGTTGTCGTTGGCGGTTCAGCCATAAACGGCATGTATGCCATGCGAGGGTCCTGCGGAAGACTATGATCCGTGGGGCCAACTGTTCGGGGCTTCAGCAATCCAAAGCGGTCCAGCTGACTGGAGCTGGAACGGCATCCTGCCGTACTTCCAAAATGTGAGATCATGAATCCACGAATCTCGTAAACTGTGAGCCAGCGACGGCATGTACACCTCTTGGGTCGGGCCGCCACATAATCAGGTGCTACTCTCATCATGCTGGAAAGCGCTGGACACTGAATACCTACTACGCACCAGAGCTTGCGGCTCAACGCACCTCCGCCTCAGCTCACAGACAACTTTCCCAGCCTAAACTTTGACGAGTCTTTCTGGGGTAGTACTTCCGGGGTCAACGTCGGATGGCCTTCGTTGTACTGGCCTGATGTCCCCGGCTTCATGGAAGCATTTGGGCAAATAGACGGCGTGCAGTTTCCGGCCGACTCAGGCGCAGGAGTGCCGGGGGTGTATTGATTTCCTTCGCTGATGGGACCCGATGCTCGTCCAGCGATCATACGCTCTCACGGGCCAGTACAGCAACGTCAACGAAACGAGGCCAAACTACCAGCTTCTCATTAACACACAGGCATGAAGACTTCTCTTGGACGAAGCCCAGACTGCGACCGATGTGGAGTTTCCAACAGGCAACGGCAGTCTGATCACTGTCAATGCCAGAGAAGTGATTATCTCAGCGGGTGCCGTCCACACTCCTCATTTCTTGCAGCTTAGTGGCATCGGTCCCGCGAGCCTCTAAGAGGCTGGTGGTATTGACGTCCTTGTTGACCTGCCTGGAGTTGACCAGAACTTCCATGACCACAGCGGCCTAATAGGCATGTCTATACGACGTACGTGACACCATCCCCCGTATCGAAACGGTATTCGCAGGGGAGGTATCAGTGGCGCATAATGAAATTGAACACATACTAGTTCTGGGATTGTCGAATATTCATCCGGTTGGTGACGATTTCGGCAACGAAAATTCCACTTCCCGCAAGCTCGCCAACGAATAATGGGCGGCGAACAAATCAGGTGAGTCGCACTCAGCATCGACTTTGCTCCTCACACAGACAGACTACACTGCTAGATACTGACAGTTTCTCACACTCGCATCAAGGTCCTTTCTCCATTGCAGCACCTCAGGTCGCTGGCTGGCTGCCTCTGACTGTCACAATGCCCAGTCAGGCTGAAGCACTGGCCACCAAGTTGGAGCAGCAAGATTTCGCCAGTCATTTGCCAACAAATGCCCGCTCATGTGTGATAGCAGGGTACGATTCCCAGATGAACATGCTAGCTGCACAGACGCGCTCGAGTCGCGCCGCATGGACGCACTCTAAAATCAATCCTGGCTCTGGTGTCCAAGGACCAGTCCTGATGCAGTCCTTCCAATGTGGCTCTATCTATATCAATACCGCCGACCCCTGGAACACAGAGCCTTTGATAGATCATAACGCCCTCGCCAACCCTATGGAGCTCGACGTCTTTCTGAATTTGGTCAAGTTTACGCGCCAACTGCATTATAACACCTCTCTCGCCAATTTTGGACCGTAAGAAGTCAGTCCAGGTGCCAATATATCAACGGACGAGCAAATCTTCGACTATACCTAAAGCAATGCTGCCGACCGATCTACAGTGCGTTTCCCAGTCTCAATTTCTTCTCATTGGACTAGTGGCTGATATGATGACAACAGTCCCGTTGGCTCATGCGCCATGTTGCCGCTCGAGCTTGGTGGTTGTGTCGACCAGACCCTTCGTGTGTATGGAGTCAAGAACCTGAGAGTCATAGACGGGAGTGTAATATCCATGATCCCAATTGGCAACACTTGCCAATCCGTTTACGCCCTGGCTGAGAAGGTAAAGTCCTCTGCTATTCCCCAGACCGTCTCCTCGTGCGTGACTGCTTGTTCTCACACATCCCAACACTTGGGTCAGCTCGTTACTAAGGATTCTATCTCTAGGCTGCCGATATCATAAAAGCAGGGATTTAGTTTACGGAGCCCCATCTCAGCGGTCATCCAATTTAGATAACTTTTAACCAGTTTAAGAATATCTTGGAAAAAACTTCCCAAGACAATGCTTGTGTGAAATTAGGCCCATAAGCAATGCTGTGAAGCCGAAGGACTTGGGATCAACACTGTCTAATTTCCCAAGTGAGGTCTTGGTCACGATAAAGGCGCTCGTGAAGTGCCAGGTACAATACAGCCATCGCCTCGTCTGGAAACGAGCCTGCGCACACTAACCAATTTACGTAGGCAAGCCGACAAGCAAAGTGGACATCATGACGGAAAACGAATATTGAAATCTGTCTATAGAGCTTCAGCACCTGATGGCCTGACTTTCTTCTGGAAATCTATCTCAGACTCAGACTTCCATGTTGGTACTGCACGCCCAGGTAGAAAGAAGTCCACGGGTTTTGCATCAGGTGCGATAGAATGCTGAGCTTGAGCGGGACGAGAGTGTTATTTGCATGGCTGTTATGACCGGGCATTTACTACAAATATAGGTCAGTGTCTATGTATCAGCTGATCTTCGAATCAATGGAAGGGTTCTATCCATTGCTTGACATGCGACTTTCGACTGTGTGTGGCATTTGCCATACTGCTATGGCACCGTGTTGAGATTTACATAGGAAATACTTGTGACAATAAGATTAGCAAACATGAACTGATGACGGCTTTAAAAGTGCGATGCAAAAATTTATGAACCAAGAAGACGAGGAGCCGGGGTACCCAAGAGTCGGCAATGCTAGGTACTAAGTATGTGCGACACCAAATCGTGGCCCACGGCGCCACGTCTCGTGGCCCAAGCGCACATAATTCATGCAGACGCAGATACCAAGGATTATGCACGCAATGGGACGCGTCGAGGTTCGACTGTCTTGTAATTCAATTTACGACAACGGTGTCGCGACGGGTGTTCTTCCGTTCTCCCACACAGTCTGGCCTCGACCAACAGTCCAAAGACACACAAAGAGCCTTGTTAGCTTCACGCACAAGTATCGGCAAAATTCTGGTAGCCTCGCAGGACTTCTCACCATGCCGTCAACCGTTCCAGTAGTAAGTCATGCTGCACTCCTTGAGACCTCCTAGTCACCCAGAACTTTTAGTCCGACCGGATGTCGGAGTCAAGATCCTGACCACTTTCCAGTCAAGCATTCTTCTATACATCCTCGCCGTCATTCTCCCACCGGCATCTGTTTTGGTAGTCAAGGGTTGTGGCGGAAGCTTCTGCTTGAACATCCTTCTGACACTCCTGGGCTGGGTTCCGGGGCTGCTACATTCGTGGTATGTCATTGCCAGGCAAGACCGTCGTGATGCGCGGAGGCGCATTCCGAGTTACTACGCCACGGAGACGAGAGTGCCGGCGTATCGTTGAACATTTGGCGTTGTGACTGCCATGGCTTTGGGGATGCTCGACCGGCTGGGTTTTCAAGCAGTGCCACACGCATGAGAAATTCATGTTGCTGAGAAGCGTCTGGGGACAAAATTGTTGCATGCTGACAGGATCACGGACATGGTGTTCAAGTAATCACTCAGAGGAGAGCTCAGCATACTTCACAGCCCCAAGAGATGTGCAGAGAATTATTCATTAGGAAATATTCACTATCTTTGCTAAAAGCAAAACCACACCACACAGACGCGTACTTGCTTTGTACATTAGCAAGTCTATGTGTGTTCCCTTACGCCATAAGCATCTTTATGCCAATGCAGCACTCAGATCCAATTTCCTGCTACTCCTGCCAACATACACGGTCTTAGGGTAGTCGCTGATGACCCAGTTCTGGCTGAGCGTATCCCAGTTGCTCAAGTCACGGCGCGTAATGTCAGCCTCAAATTGCACAGTCTCGCCAGCCGCAATGCTCAGCCTGTCAAAGCCACGTAGCTGCACACGCGGGTCATCCGGCCCACCAAGCGAGACGTACAACTGCGGAATCTCGTCTCCGTCGAGCTCGCCCGTGTTGGTAATGTCCGCAGTGACGGTGTACATCACGTCGTAGAGCGCGGGGTTGCCACCGGGCGCGCCGGAGGCGGGCAGGAGGGCGTAAGGCGCGGAAGAGGTTGCGTTCGGGGGCAGGAAGTCCTCGGCGGCGAGGCCGTAGCTGGAGTCGTTGGACGCAGCCTCGAGCGAGGTGGTGGTGTTCAGGTAGGGATAGATGTATGCGCGGACGTAGTCGATCTCGCCCTCGGGGAAGGCATAGTCGTTGATGTCCGTCGAAAAGTCGCCGCCAATGACGGGCGCCTCGGCGGACAAGCCGGTGGTTGGGACGTACTCGCTGGCATCGCCCTTGGCGATCTGCAAGTTGGCGTAACCGAAGGTGGTGTACGACAGGCCGAAGCCGAACTCGTAGATCGGAGTGGCGTTCGCCTTGTCAAAGTAGCGGTAGTCGATGAAGACGCCCTCGGTGAAGTCATCTTGCGGCGCGCCGTCACCGTTGTTGGGCTCGTACAGAACGTCGGCGCCGTAGCCCTCACGTGTAGTGCCCCAGGTGAAGGGAGTGCGAGCGGCGGGGTTTACGTCACCGTAAAGCACGTCGACGAGCGAGTTGCCGGACTCTTGTCCGGGCAAGCCGGCCCAAAGGATGGCTGTGATGTTGGGGTGGTCATACCATTCTGTGAGAAGGGTAGGCCCGACGCTGTGAATCACGACAATTGTGTTGTTGTTGAGGCTCGAGACATTTCGGATGAGCTCGTCCGCATTGTGCCACAGCGTTAGGTTGTTTCGGTCGCCCTCGTTGCCATCAACGCTGATATAGCCCTCGCCAGAGTCGGCGTTCGCAAAGACAATTGCGGTGGCATAAGCTTGGCTGACGAGCGTCTCGATCTGGCTCGATGCGTAATTGTCGAGAATGCTCTCGTAACGAGAGCCGTCGGAAAGTGCCTTGGCTTGGAGAGCAGAATCCGGCGTGACAAGGTACGGGAAGTCTGCAGTTCCCGAGCCCCAGCCCATTGCGAGAGTGCCGTTATCGCAGCCACGGTCCGAGCAGCCGTTGGGTCCGTAGAGGCTCGGTCCGGCATCCTCGCCGATTACTGCAAGAAACCTGGGCTTGTTCAGAGGTAGGGCGCCGTTGTTCTTCAGAAGCACGGTGCCTTTGGCGCCAATCTCACGGATGAGGCTGGCGTGTTCGCCTCGGACGTCGATGTGCTGGTTAATCTGCTGGTAGCCTTGCTCCGCGAACGCGTGCACGTAGCCGAAGGTGTCTCGCGACCACGAGCTGAAGTTTGGCGGCGGCTCGTTAAGTGTGAGGCCGACTTTGAAGAAGGAGGCCATGATTCTCATGGCCATGTCGTCAAGCCTGTACAGAGGCATTGTCCCGTTGAGAACAGCGATCGTAAGGTTGGAGCCCCAGTAAGCAGTACCAGAGTCAAAGCTTACATCTCCAGGCATGCACATATCCAGACCAGCAACGGCGGTGGCAACTCCAGCATGTTGAGCCTGATGAGTGTTAGCACACACGTTTTGTAATTGAAACCATGGGCTCATCGAGTTGGACACGAAGAGGTGGAGACATCTCCCGAGAGAGATAGCACTTACAGCCCAATCCGACATCACGAAACCTTGGAAACCAAGCTCGCCCTTCAGGATGTTGTTCAAAAGTTTGGAGTTCTGGCAACCATAACTGTTGTTGATCTGATTGTATGAGCACCTGCGATGAAGTGAGTTAGTTATACACTCATAGCTGATGTCAACAAGACTGAATAGAGCAGAACGAACATGATTGAGCCGACACCTGCGCGCACGGCATCTGCGAAAGGCCACGCATACAACTCGTGAAGTGTCCGGTCGTCCACGTTGGACGACGATGACTCGGTGATGTTGAAACCGTAGCCAATGGCCTCAGGTGCCTGGCGGAAGTGTTCTGTTCTGAGCGTCAGCATCGCTCTCATCGGTAGACACTGATGCTTATCATAACTCACCCTGCTCGTTGGCGATGTAGTGCTTCGCCGTTGCAATAATACCCGCGTCTTGAATGCCCTTGATCGTCTCAGCCATTCCAACACCAGTGAGGACAGGGTCCGGCGAGAAGCCCTCCCAGTTCCTGCCACCGGCGGGTGCGCGGCCAATGGGACCGGCAACGGGGCCCAGCTGGATGTCGATGCCTTTGCCCTTGAACTCCTCGCCCATGGCCTGCCCACGGGCATACATTAAATCGCGAGACCATGTTGCCGCCGTGGTTACACCCGCGGGAAACGCACTGGCCCAGTCCGCAAAGCGAATGCCGAGGGGCGAGTCTTGCAGACAGAGTGCGCGAAGGCCAAGACGCGGGATGGCGCCTGTGTTGCCCACGCAGACTTCACCCTCCCAACTAGTTGTGTGTTAGATGACGACTCGCAGTGATTATGGGGGTTTTCATCACGCACCCTACGCCTGTGGTCAGGTTCACTTTCTCCATTATTGTAAGCTGTGACACAAAATCTTTGGCCTGAGCGTAGGCGTCCGCCCAGCCGTCGGCGGTTGGGTCCATCCATGGTGAAGGATAGGATGGTTCCGAGTATGCGAGCTGTGCCTGGCGTTCCTGGAAGGTTGCGTCAGCTAATCGAACAGTAGCACATGCCGCGAGTAGCAATCTTCCGGCTTGCTTCATGACGATACTTGGCTCAGCTCGGCCAACAAATTTGGCGAGCAGAATACGAGGTAGCAGAAGAAAGCTTCAGAACCACATTTCTTCCGAGCTGAGCCACATATGCATGAGAAACCCTCCCCCATGTATGATGAGCCTGTCTGAGAAATGAAACCCCAGGCTGACGGCGGCGTACCTCAATGGCCGCTGCCGCTGAACCGAAGCTCGCTAGGCAGGCCAACACTGTAACAACTGAGTCCTTCATGGTGTGTGACGTTCGGATTCAAGCGAAGCTTTATCCGAGGTGTTACCGGCGAAACGGGAACAGGACGTCGTCCGGGCCGTTAGTTCGGGACAAGCGAACGATGTCGCCAAAGGGGGGGTCTCGGAATCTGTTGTCTTTTAAGATGACTTGCCAAAATAAATGACAGTCCTCAACAGTCACGCAGCAAGTGGAAGGAAAGCTGACGGTCAGCGCGCGAGAAACGTGCAGTAACGGTATGTGGGCACATGTCGTATTTAATTCTTTCTCAGTCATCATTTACTATTGTCCTTGGAGCTCACATCGTGGGCCCAAGGATGCTTGCACCTGCGGAAATTGGGGTTCATCTAATCGAGGGGTCATAAGCATGTACCAGGACTTCCCAGTTTCTGCACAAGGCGTGCCTGACGTGTTGACGAACTGGTGTTGGCATGCTCAAGTCATGACAAGCCTTGTCGCGGTACCTCTCAGTGGATCGAGCTACCAAGCTACCCCATACTCCGCATGCGAACGACATCATCAATTCTGTCTCGTCATGACACAGCAGTACCATAGCACTAGGATGTTTTTCGTCCGATCCTTGTGCCGTCAACCATCAGCTCAAGGGACATGGTAGCCACGCGCGGGCTTCTCCCACTCAACCATCAGACGACATGATCTTGAGCTTCCACGGCTTTTCATCGGCAATTTGCAATATAGCAGTTTTATACGACAAAGAGGCAGCCAAGGTGAGGGGAGAGTGGAGGAAAGCACAAGAAAGCAGCGCCTCATGCATCACCGGTGGATCCGGTCTAGCCCGAGTCCACGTCGCTCACGAGGTCACCAAAGCCGGGCTGCCACGACGAGAAGGGCCGATGAGAGCTGTGTCCAAGTCTTAACTCTTCCCAAGGCCCTGGAATCCTACCTGCATCTGCCGTTAGCCGCATTCAGCTTTGCGAGTGGTAACCAATATCGGTAAGGCCTAGGTGCGGGATGGCGGTGACGGCAGGGTGCCAAGAGTGCACCTCCTAAACATTTTACCTTTTTACACCACAAAATGATGAGTTCGCAGAAGTGTGGCTTGTCAGGTCGAGTGATCTTTGGAGTTCGTGCTCCATCCGCTTGCGTTTCCCCGGGCCCACTTCCCCACACTCAGCAAGAGGTGTGGGGTGAGGGGCCGCCTCACTGGGCGACAGGACGGTGTACCATTAGGGCCACCTGGGCAGTTCAACTTGGGCTCGTTTTCGAATGTTGAGGCCTTGAGTCGAGCCAACATTTGCTTCACGCTTGTGGCAGCCCTCACGAGCTCCTGGTACTACGCATATTCTGTAGCGGCGCCTTGAGGCAAATCTCCCGATCGCTTTACATCCTACCCGGGTTGTTCGGCGTGGTCGGAAATTTGAGCATCCAATCTGCCCAGTAGCTTCCTTGTGTCCCAGAACCACAATTTCAAGAAGCCGGACGCCCGCTTCTGGGGATCTCACCTCTGGAACAACTGCCTCTGGGACAACCGGCCCTGGATTAGCTACCTGTGGCATGAATGCTCCTGGGAAGCCCAGTCACTTAGGTAATGAGTAGTCGTGTGAGATAGCCACTGCAGCGGACCCTGCAGTAGGTAGGCCTGGTGGGCTTCACCCGTCAGAGCATAAGGCGATAAAGCATGCTGCTACGTCAAGTCTCTCACTTCTGACCGTTGCAGAGCCTCTTCCTCCTTCCTATACAACAACGAATCAACAAACAGAACCCAGGCCCACCCTGTCAACCTAACGCGCCCGAGACGTATCGGGGTTTTAGATTCGTGATCGGTCAGCATGCTACGCCTGGGTCGGCTCCGAAGCTGTTCTAATACTACCAAAGTGAATGAATGCTGGCTGGAGCCTCGCTTTCAACTTTCCCTTGGCCGCTTCTACAGCTCATTACAGACTGAAACACCGTAAAACAAAACTAAACACGAAAGCCACAGCAACTTTTCAGCTTTGTTTCAGAAATTTGAGCCACAGCGTGCTGACATCATGTGGGACTGAAGACGCGCTCGTCCAACCACTGCCTGCAATACCTCGCATGCGGAATCGTGCGACGCGGCCTGTCGACAGCCTCTTTTTCGTTTTCAGAAGCAAGGCGCGGTCAGTCCTCCTTCACATTTTGATTGACTATACGTACATAAACAAAGATGTCAAGACCCAGCTTTTGCTCCTATAATAGCCACAGAACGCCGGGCGGTGCTGAAAATAGCAGCTACTAAATCGCCCGTCCAAGCCCGAATCAGTTTTTACATGTCCCACTCCATATCCCTGATTTTGCGCAATAACCGAGAAACGAAAAGCAATATGGGAAGTAGGTATCGTAAAAAACACAAAGAGGTACATAAGCAGTCCCTTAGATGACTATGCACCGGGTTACTTCTCCAGCCGGACAGAGTACTAGAAGTAGAATTGTTGTTGCGGAGGCTGGCCCGGTGGCGGCTGGGCGAGGAAATCGAAGCTCATGGCGTCCACGCCTGAATTCCAAGGGTCGGGTGACTCTGCAAGACAGGTCAGCCTGATGTCCGTTGCCGTATCGGAATAGGACATGGACTTACCCCAGAAAATACTATCATACAGCTCCATTGGTTCGACATAGGCACTCGGATCGAGTGTCCCCAGGTCTGACATGCCAAGCGGGTGCTCGCCTTGTGCATTGTAGGGCAATCTAGTGTTGAAAATGTCAGTCAACCTAAAAACTGTCCATTTCCCCTGTGCGATGTCCTCGAGGACTCTTTCACTCACCCGGAAAAGCTGTCTATGGCCGCACTCCCATTTTGCATCTCCGCCATCGCCAGCGCAGCGTCCTGGTGCGGATCCAAGCCCTGTTCAACGCCAGCCGGAACAGCCGGCGGATACGGCGCCAACAGTCTGTGATCAGTTCCCAGCTCGGGATTCGTGAGCTGGCTCACCGCCAACGGTGTACGCGTGCCGGACCGCGTGCCGTTCTCACGCTTCAATGCGGATCCCATCACATGTCCGTGGTCGTATATGTTTTTCAGTGCCGCAAGGGCGCGAGACAACGGCCCCGAAAGCTCAATGTCCTTGTCCGTGCGTGGCACATGCGGCGCGGGTGAGGTCTGGTCTTTGGCAGCAGTTGCTGAGAGCGCCGAGATGAGGTCGCCTTGGAGTTGGCGTATTTCGGGGTCGGTTTTGGATTCCGGGAGTAGCCCAAGAAGCACGGCGGACGAGAGACCGTGATAGGTGAAGGCCCACGAGCGGGTAGGGATGACGGACAGCTGGTGCATTGCGAGGAACATGCGCACGGTCTCAGTCAGATTCTCCTTGCACTTTGTGGCAAGAACTTTGCGCTGAGAGCGGTCGAGATTGCTGTCTGGGGCCCGTTTGAGGGCTGGGCGGCAGCACACCGAGACGACAAAACTGGTGTGAAGTCTGATGGCAAAGTGTTGCAGTCGGTCAACGGCGGACTTGCAGGCGTCTTTGCTGCGAATCTGGGGAACGACACGCTCGCGAAGGAGCTCGATGGCTTCGCAATTGTTGATTATATCGGCGTAGGTTGCTTCAATAAGGGCGTCGGGATTCAGACGGCGGTTGATGAACTCGCATAGGTGGTACATGGCCTCCAGGTAGGTGAGACCTTTGCTTGCTGCAGTGGCAGCCAGTGGAATCGCGCAGCAGGGTATGTTCGTCATTGGAGCGCTGGGTGCCTTTAGTATGCGCCCAAGGCTGATATCCAAGTTAAGGGAGAACATACCGATCGAAGGACAGTGAAGTAAGGGTATCGTGCCACAAGCAACACCACCTGTGTGAGAGCAGTTAGTTCGGACAAATGCTAGCAGCTGGTCTTCCTCGGTGAACCCACCACAGCTTCCGTCTGATCACCTCTTTCCGAGACCCATCCGGATCTGTTGGAGCGTTAGGGCGTTCGCGATGGAGGCCTAGCGACAGTGCAAGTCGACAAGTGAGGCCAAGCAGAGCCCAGGATCCTTCTGCTTTCATGTCATTGAGGAGACTGAAAGAGACGAGGAGCAAAGCTTGTATAGAGTCCAAGTTTGGCCTTAGTAAAAAATTGCCGAGACGGAGAAAATGGAAGGATATTTGCAGGTATTTCTGAGAATTACTTGTGCGGATGTGATAGGGTGAGTCGTGATACTGAGAGCCGACCGCAAGTACAGCGAAGAGAATGGCCAGCCATGAAGCCGAGACAGGTTTCCGAGGGACTTTGACGTTACTTCGGGCATTCTTTGCACGCTCCTCCAGATAGTCCATCAGCTTTGATTCCAAATCGTCAATGTCCATGACGAAGCCCCAGAAGACTTGTGGTATCTCCTTGTATGTGCGAAATATTCTACATGGTGGTAGTGGCCAGGTTAGCCAACGGAAAAGGGCAAGAATTTGACACCGAGAGGGCATACTTGTAAACTTCTCTGTCCGATGGTAACTCTGCGGAAATATCGACCGTCATCTTCTCTAGATGTTTGGACGACATCAGGGGGAAAGGAGCAGAGTTGTCAAGGCCAAGTATCGAACGCATATCCTGACGGATGTGGTCCACGCCCTCCTTATGGTCGTCGGGAGAAGATTGCTCCCTCAACAGGGCTGGTATGCTGTTTTGTCCAAGATAGCGGGTGACCTCAGCTGATTCGGGTTCAACTGAGATGGGAGTCAGATTACATGCAAAATCATGGGTGTCCGTCTTGTGACTTGGGCGGAAAGGAATACCGAAAGCACGCAAGGCAGGGTCCGTCTTGGGGTCACTGCTCATCTCCCGTGAGCCATGATCCTGCTCTTCGATGGACAGGGCCCTCTTCTTGCTGATGTGCCCGGTGGCATCGACACTGCTGGTGGACTTGGCAGACCGGTTGGGTTTGTAGGAGCATAGCTGGGGGTGCTCCCTCTTCACGCAGTTTTCACATGGCTGCTTGTTGTCACACTTCACCTTGCGTTGGCGGCACGGCCAACATGCGGTTCCTGTTGCGGAGAAGTCATGTGTGAGCGTATGAAATCCAGGCGGTATAGCAGTGGGTAGCCTACCATATCGTACTTTGCGATGAGAATGGATAATGCGACTGGCCTCCTCGGGCGTGAGGTCGTCTATGTTTGGGCTCTCCTGCTCGTGCTGGTCGGACATGACGATGGCCGGCCCATCCGCCATCCAAGGGGAGCCACGGTCAGTCGGCTCTCAGCCGGGCAGAAATATACAGAGTTGAGGCTGACGGAGTTTGCCGTGTGTCACTGTGCAGTGGTGTCGTGAGGGGGTGGCAGTAGGTGGACGTGACACCCAGTTGGAACCACGGGGAGTGAGTGGGTCACAATGTTGCTGAGTGGGTACAAGCGACGTTTACAGGCTGCGTCGATATATGCAGCGCGTTGAAAGGGTCAATCCCGAGCTCGAAGAAGGATTGTGGTGAACATTGATCTCAAATGTGACCGCTTCGTCATCCAGGATGCTAGGGACCTCAAAGTTGCAGTGTGGATGGAGGCAAGTGCACCCGGGAGTTCGGATTGGCTCCAAGCCGGGAAAGTGGGGTTGCTACAGTGGCATTTGCTAGAGCCACGGCGGACGCCTGCGCGTGGCTGCGCGTGGAAGCAGGCCTGCACTAACATGTCCTTGTCTTCTCACTCTCGACTTTGCCCAATCCATGGGCAACTTCCATCAGTTTGCATCACATCACACATGACCATATCGGACGTCAGCCATATTCAGGATCCAATACGAGCATGAAACTGGTCGACTCCTGAAGTTTACGTTTTGATACATGCCTCACTCACTGCTGCACTGCCTCATTGACTCTGAGGGCTTGGTTCACAGCCCAAAGGAAGCTGCCAGCCACACTTTACTTGAGGCACAACAGCAATGCAACACCAATCATCTCGATGCGACTGTGACTGATACTAAGTACGCATGTACCGTACTCCGTGCTACTCTGGATCTTTGGAATCCTTTCTCGCTTACCTAATCACGAGATAGAAACCCTTTTGCTTTGCTGCCCCCCTCCGTTACCCCTCCAACGACACGCGAGCTCCCAAAGCGGAGAGCGCGCACTTGTCGTGTAAAGTGATCGCAGGATGGCCAATATCTAGAACTCAGCGCGCCCAATCGTTTCTTCCTTTAGCATCCTGAAGTCTGCATTTTCTCGATTTCTAGCCCGCGATCTTCTCGGCTATTTGTGCTTGACCACTTGCTCACAGATTCGCTGTGCTTCCATTGCTCGAATCCAGATCGATTCCATCTCACTTCTAGTGGCTTAGACAATAAGCAACCCGGCTTTCCATTATCAGACCTCGCGACGACTTCCCTGTCGCTCTTCATCACTTCCGCCGGCCCGCCTGGCCATAGCTCCCGCAGTGGCTGATTCACAACGGTGGCAAACCATCTCTGCACGTTCATTCGACCAACCGTCCCTCCCAACCCTGTCGGTGTGTCTGACGAAGACGGGCCGCTCGCCAGGAACAACGCATTAGTGCCCTCTCGGTCCTCTCGGGGTGGGCCTGTATTGCTTTTTCTAGCACCGCTTCATCAACCAGCTCAACGTTCGGTAGGAGTCAGAGCGGACCTGCTGCCACTGGTGGCCATGCTGCGTCAGACACAAGCTCGTCGGCCATCAACAGTCGAAGGACTTCGCATGCATCTTCCCGTTCAACTTCAGAGCGGCGGGGAGAAGTTCAGTTGGCAGGACTGGGAGACTCATTGAAAAAGCCCAGCGCTGAGGCTGATGCCGACCCCATCAGAGACCTGACCGCTTCGTCCTCGGCTTCTATGCGTCGGCGGCAGCCAGGTGCAAGTGCATCTGGCGCCATGGGCCCACCAAGAACTACACCGGTAAACTCCAACAGTCACTTCAGATCGTTTGCAACTACAAGCACTGGCATGTCAGCACCCTCAGCGATCTCTTCCGAGGACGGTGACGCTCCATTTGGTACACAAGACACTATTTAGGCTAGTACGCAAGAACAACTGAGACCGCCTTTGGTTCATGCACCGTACTCTTTTTCTCGAGACCCTTACAAGGTGACTTCAAGCTTAGAAGAAGACCTGTACACTTCTTGTGATCATATCAGAGTAGCTTTGCCAAATCTGGAGCTGGTGATCCCGTAATTCCCGCGTCCACGCCGATCTCCGAGATTGCCTCATCATGGGCGCCCGAGATAGAGCAGGAGGTGCACAGCTGTGTATCAAATGTAGAGGCACAATCCCAGGCGAAAAGTAACAGCTTATATGACATTTGATGTACGTCTTCCTCGCTACAATTACTGAACGAAACATTCTGCTGACCTGCCACAGCAAAATTTCCTTCTTGGCTTCGAGAGGCACCCTTTCCTGTAGCCTGAGAGGTGACAAGGATCAGCCAGAGCTGCAATGTCGACTTGGAAAAATCTAACGATTTGATTTATAACCCCAAGTGGCGAGACCAGGTGAAACTGCGATCATCTCTTAGGCGGCACGCCTATTTCCACGGCAAGACTTTTCCCGCAGCATCGAGTGATACTGCTTGGGCCACTGCCCTCCGGTCTGCTGCATCCGGAACTGCTAGAGTTCAACAGCCTTCAGTCGTGCCTTTCGACCAGGAGGTTGTCTACACAGCTTCTCTGGATTTTGGTGGCGGTCGCTCGTCAAAACCACTGCAGCTTACGCTGCAACCATTGAAGCTTGAGCAATCGCACCATCTAAGACGCCGGTATGGCTTTCACCGGTTTCTCGAGCTGCTCCTTCCATCTCCCGATTCTTCGAACTTGCCAGCGTCTTTGAAGGACGATACGTTGTTCTTTGATATGCTCATCAACTGGCTGAAGGAACGACACGCCTTCTGCGGTCGATTGTGGGCTACATTTTATTGTAAGAGCGGCGGATCTCGCAGACCCGTGAAAGACATCCAATTTGGACCGCAACCACGGCCCGTGTTCAAAGACAGGATCTTCTTCGCTGAAAGCGCGGAGGCGGCCCCCAACCCCAAGCAATTCCAAGTTCGCCTGTCGTCGATGGTGAAGTAGGCGCTGGAAATTGATGAACTCGAGAATGGACGACAGCCCGCTCTCAAGCTCTTTCAGCGCTTAGCTCTAGGTAAGCCGCCATTGTCAATACGATCGTCGCTCAGGAAATTGACTAGATGAGTCTACAGTGCTTAGCAGGACCAGTCCCGCCATGGTGTTCAAGCCAGAGCAGATGATACATTTGAAAGAAGACATTCTATCACCGACAAGCAGCGTAATGAACGACGGCTGCAGCCGTATGTCCTCCGCTGTCGCAAGACAGATTCGGACCTCTCTCGGTCTCACATTCAACCCTTCCGCCGTTCAAGGTCGACTCGGCAGTGCAAAAGGCATGTGGATCGTTGATACATCCATTCCGGCGTCATATGACGACGAAATATGGATCGAAACGTACCTGTCTCAGCGCAAGTGGCTACTGGATTGGGATACAGCTGACAATAAGCATCGAACGCTCGAGATACGCAATTTCTCATCGTTGCCCATATCAGCAAACTTCAACCTCCAGTTCCTTCCTGTAATCGAGGACCGTGCGAAGAATAAAGCCTCGAAGCGAAAGGACATTGGCAATCTGCTCAGGACGAATTTGTCTGAAGAGCTACATGGCCAGAAACGAGCTTTGCAGAGTCCACTCGAATTTCGCCAATGGCCAGTTCCCTTTCTTAGCAGCGTTTACATTTCCGCCCCCAAAGACAATCCTCCCGAGGTCTTGAGCTGTGAATCTTTCAAGGCAATTCAAGGTCAGGTGAACATTGTGGCTGACATAGAGGTATTCAGGATCCACGAGAACGCATCTCACAAACATGACCGCGTTATCCTTGGCCACATTCCTTTCCTAGGCGGTATGACTAAGGGAGACGAAAAGTGTATGAATACGATGCTGGATGCTGGATTCGATCCCAAGAGTAACAAGCATCTGAACCGCATCACGTATAAGGTTCAGAACTCGAAGTGCGAGATGTTGATGAAGAAGCTGAACATCACGGTCAGGTGAATACTACGATGAAAACATTTGCGACATTAAAAGCTTGGCTGACAACTGGGTTCTGCATGAAGTCGTAGTGCATATTTGTATATGGTTGCGGAATTTTCTGGCGTCCTCAAAAAGAATGAGGATCATGTGGGCTTCTCAACCGCCTTCGAAGCTGACAATGACTGGTCAGAGACGATGATTCATGCAACAGACGTACTGGTCGCAAGATCGCCCGCTCATTTCATTTCGGACGTAAGCTCAAAGCTTCATTCGTTTCGCAGGCTCAGACTAACGGAGTACATCAGATATAAAGAGTGCGCGCAGGTTTTAAGCCAGAACTAGCCGCTTTGAAGGACATTATCGTGTTTTCCAGTGAAGGAGATGTTCTGCTGGCTGAAAAGCTGTCAGGTGGCGACTACGATGGTGACCTCGCTTGGTGCTGCTGGGACTCGCGGATCGTCAACAACTTCCGAAACGCCCCCGTACAAAAGCAACCCGACTTATCTGGATACATGCCCAAGGACCAGGACACCTTCCGCGGCCTAATTAGAAGACACGGCAAACGTCGAAGCGTTGCAGTGAATGCCATGATGGCTAAGTCGTTCTCGTTCAATTTGCAAAAATCAATTCTTGGTTCTTCCACAAATTACACAGAGCGCTTGTGCTACGAGCGGAACAGCGTCAGCGATGGCGAAGCCTTCCATCTCAGCACGCTCCTCAGCAATCTCGTCGATCAAGCCAAGCAAGGCATGCAATTCGGTCCAACAGCTTGGGCACGTTTCCGCTGCGAACTGGAACTCCCTTCCCACGTTGGGGAGCCGATCTACAAGCAGGATCATTGGCAATCGCGTGAAGGGGAGCCAGAATATATAATTGACTACCTCAAGTTTGCGGTCACGAAGCCGAGCGTCGAGAAGGAGCTCAATAGCTTCCATGCCGCGCTGAAGAATGAAGCTCCAGGTGGTGCGGTAGACTGGGACGAAGATCTTGCTTCCCTCTACAAGAATTACGAGAGCCAGACAGACAGCCAGTGTCGAAGCAAACTGGGGTCGGAGAGCAATCTGCTGAAACATTTGCAAGCAGATGTCGGGCAGTCAAAACGCGCTGGGATCGTGGGCCCGCCACAGAGAGCTTCCCTGAGAAAGTCGAACGCACATAGCCGATGTGGCAGGAGATCCAACCTCGAGACGGAGAAAAGAACTCCCTTTACAGCCGAACCAGCTCGAAGATGCTGCAGGCACTGGACTCCGACCGCGAGTAATTGGACTGGAAGTTGCTGAAAGCGAGCACGGCGTTTTGGCTGTATTGCATCAAGGGCAATGCGTCGACGTATGGTATCAGGGCCTACTTCGTGTGGCAAATGGCCTGTTTGCAACTATGTTATATCAAAGCGCTGGCAGTGGCTAAGAAGGACTCGCGTGGTGTAGTCGGGGCGCCGAGAGTGGTCGTCCCGTCGGTCTATGCTGGTCTGCGTCCGGATGCGAAATACGTGAAAACGATCGCGGCGAGGAGGGATGGCGGAAGTCACTTAGGGCCTGGAGGGGAGGATGTCGATGAGATAGAGTTGGATAGTTGAATATGAAGTTTGAATTCGCTGGAACTGTTGATAATTGCGACATGAAAACTGCACCCATGAAAACTGCACCGAGTATGCTACTTTGGCAGAGCGTACCAGTACCTACGCTTATACAACGCTCTTGTATTGTTGCGGCGCGTGACGTGTGACAATGTGACCGAGATAGTAAAAGCTGTGCTGAGGTCCTCGCCCAAAGTAGCGACGAAATTACAATGGGATTTCAGGGGGACTTAGATTGGACTCACAGACTCAACAGTGACGATCCAAACGGTGATTATACCAAAGGTAATTATATCAAAGGTAATTAATTATATCAAAGGTGGTCATCTCAAGATCTCGAAATCAGCCATGGAAATGGGGATAGCTTCACAAAAGATGTGTCTGAACTCCAATCATGCTTTTATTGAGAAAGCCCCAAGTTTCTCAGTCTGCCCAATCCAGCAGTGTCTTGCTTATGATTTCGCTATCAAGTGTACTTTGAGCGACAAAGGGGAGCATAAACATCTTGCCACCCAATTGTATGAAGGGACAATTCACGAACTGTCTCATTGGCATTCTTTATTGAAGAAACATCGCAAATTCTCTTTCCAAACAAAACCCACTGCTACAGAAGCAGTAGCCAACCTGTGTTGAGAGAGTCGTTCGTCATGGTCCACAAGACTCGGAAACACCTAGCTGTGCCCAGGTGTCCTGTGTCCTCGTTATCAACCGCTCTTTCGTTTGCTGTGCCGTCTTCGGTGCCTAGTCCCACCTTCCGAGAAATAACCATTGCGTCTATCTCTAGAAGAACTCCTTACATTCCTATCTCGAGTACTCCTCATGCTTCTGGGCTGTGCTTTGGCTGCAGGCGCATGTTCAAATAGAACAAGGCTGCTGATTACGAAAAGAAGAGAGAGGAAGGTTT
The DNA here is from genome assembly GCA_022609195.1 of Plenodomus libanotidis. Lineage (NCBI taxonomy): Eukaryota > Fungi > Ascomycota > Dothideomycetes > Pleosporales > Leptosphaeriaceae > Plenodomus > Plenodomus libanotidis. The sequence goes on from JAGKQA010000096.1 coordinate 27,768, forward strand.
TCATGATGGTGATATCAGTGTTGTGGTGTCACCGTGCAGAACAAGTCCTATTATAATCAGGAAAAGGAATGAAGTGTCTTATGGAGGCATCACGGTTCACTTGACCCAATTTCTACTATGCTAATCGTTTGGCACGGCACCGCGTTGACATGACTTCATTGACAAAGTTGAAAGGGTACAAAGTCAATGAAAATTGGTAAGAGGCAACATAAGCAGAACACAAAGCAAATAGGCATATGTTCAATGCAAACCATTGTTGAGTGAAGCCCAACAGCGGTCCAACGTCCAACCTCGAAACAGATGCATCTTTCCACAGAACCAAGGCATCTTTGTAAGCTTTGTCTCGTCCCAATGATGTCCCATTCTAGATTTAGTGGCCTCCCCAAAAGTCTTCCAGCCGCTTTTGTCTCAGGGGGCCAGTGAATTTAGACCCAAGATGCTACCGTAGGTAGTGCTTTTATCTATAATTGAACAGGACCCCTTTCTACAAATGGACCAGAGGACAATAAGAACCTTTCCACAGCATGTCCACAACGTTGAAATACAAGGAGGACCTCCCAGAGCTCTTTAGGCAAATTTATCAGCTTATGGTAGCTAAAGATATTGTGTCAACTGATATTCAGATAGATGCCTGACTGATTTGACGTCCGCGGATCATCCGGTAAAGGTCCGCGGCGCTGGCTCCAAAAGTCCCGTTTCCCGACCACACAAACACACATTTGAAAATGGACAGGGCGTGGCATCAGCAAGACTCCATATCGGATGACAGAATGACTTCAGCGTCCGAACACGAAAGCATGACCGATGTAGCTTATAGCCTCAGTATATATAAATAAGCGCCGGCTGATGTCTTTTGTCTATTCAATTTCTCTCAATATATTTCTTGCAACATTGAAATCCCGTACGAATCACATAGCCAGTAAGCATTATACTATACAGTTCCAACCCAGATCCTTCCTATCTCATTTCGAGTCCACTCAATACGACACAGCCTCACCAACATGGAATCTCGAGCTCCTATGTACATGGTCGCCATAGGCATTCACCGCCAGGTCTTGGAGCAAGGACTAAGCCACGTCCTCGAAAACACACCATATGAACTGTCCGCAGTCTTAGACTTGGTCGAGTCGCCGGCGACACTTCAGTACACACCAGAAAATCTGGCTGTTGTGCTGAACGCCCTCTATCCACGCCCTCGGATCCTCATCACGGGCACCGCCATCCTGGATGAGATGTTGACGGGCATTGAGTCTACGTGGAAGCAATATGTCGATCGGTGGAATGTTGACGGAATTTACGTACCCATGAGCAGAACGCATCCAAGCCCAGAGGCACCACCGCCTCCGGGGGCAGTGGAGCACGCAATTAATCTATTGGATCAAAAGTTCTTGAGACAATGAAGATTGTGAAATCGACCTAGCTTGGAAGAAGGGCTATGCCAAACCATGAGTGGAAAGAGATCATTTTGTATCCTATCTGTGGGGACCTCGGGAGTGAGGTGACACTTACTCAGAAATTCAAATAGTCTACAATGTTGAAGTGCTAGATGTACTTTTCATGAGATAGTATTTGACAGGCTACCCAGGTAACTAGCAGCGTGACATTGGCCATCGGTAGGTAGGCCCCTGAACACGCGCTTGAGTGACCACCGCCATAATCTCACCAAATTCCCGCAGTAGGTGATGTTGAGAGGTGATTATGGGGCTTGAATGTCGCCAAAACGCCACAGAGCTATGAGATGGTAGTCTCAGGGTAGCCAAGCTTGTAATCTATTTATGCGGTGTATCTTCTCCCAACACCATGATAGAGCTACCTAGGTAGTGTCTCGCATCGACAGGACTAAACCGGCCTCAAAACTCGATCTGAATATTGAATGAGAGTCCCCTACACGATGAGAAGCCCGCTCTATCTTCGCTCGAACTCAGTGGGCAGACTCATATGCTTCGGCCGACAGTGTGGATTTTTGTCTCTGAAAAGAGGGTGTGAAAGCAACGGCGGTGTTTGTAGCCGGTTCGTCGGTAAATGCTGTGTCACATCTTCGCTGTCTTCGTGCCGAGTTATCTTATGGTCATTCGGCTGAGGTGACGTGCTTCGATGAAGGAGCAGCCATGCTGTATCCACCCTCGTATTTGGAGAACCCCAAGCAGCCGTGAAAACGCCCGATGACTCTCGCGTCTGCTCCGCTATGCCATCTGCGTCGTTACTATGCCCGTGCCAGGTTCGGGAGCGAGACCTAGTTGGACGTATAAGAGTCTGTCCCATTGTTGTTGTGTCTTTGTCCAAGGCACGCTCTTGGTGACATTTTCTAATCATGCTGCTGCGCTGAGCCTCCGCCTCAAACATTAATCTTGAGCGAGTGAGACGGCCTCTTCGTCCGTACTCGTCCCATGTGAGACCTGGATCGTGCAAGTAGGCTTGCTGAAAATTGCCGCCGTTTGTGCGCCGACGCCGGACATATCGCAAGGCGATGAGTGAGGCTGCGAGCACGAACACTGCTCCTGCCAGTATGGTGACGATAAGGACAAGTTTCAGATTGGTGGGATTCCTCGCGTCCCTTCTCGCCACGGCTTGGGGTATCATGACGGATGAGACAATGAATAAATCGCGAACACTGCTATCCGCGCAATATGAGGCCCAAAGTTGCTCTGACTTTCAATCAGACAGAAATGTTTAGTGAACTAATGTCAATCTGCAAGTGTGGCTCTGTGGGAGCTGGGGTTTCCATTTATCTGGACAATGAACCTTGGCAAACTTTTCTTTTGATATTTCACGAAGCCTAGCATTTCTATGGATAGACTTGACCGATGTTCTGGAACGGAACGGAAGGTCGCCGGACCTGCAGCCCACCGCGTCTTCAGCTTACTTAAAACACAGCATGGCTCTCTGCATGCCATCTAACCCGATTTCTGTGCGAACACCAAGGAATCAGATTTGTCGGGCAAGCTGCATGCAGTTGGCAACGAGGCCGAGGCGGAAAATCCCTGAAGCCATGCCACATCACCTTGTGCCTGGGAGATAGGCTCCGCTGAGCTGTCTTTTTCGCTGCAGGTTCGCGTCAATGTGCAGCCCATGCACCGGGGCGCGCCTCGGCAACTTGTGTTGTGATTGGATGCTTTCAAGGTTGGGTACCAAGGCGGTTTGGCTTGGAACACGAGGAGTCCTGCGAGCCACGAAGCCGTTAGAATTTAGAGCACCGCCTCTGCAGCAGCGAATCCATGGGTCGCACCGGAAGTCCGGGACCTTGCTTGAGCAAAGTGTCGTGGCGCGCTCAAATCGCCTCGCTGGGAGCCACATTTGAGAAGGTCACAGGAACGATCAGCCACTATTTCCCCATCTATCCGCACTCAGGTTTCGAGGCCGGTAATAATGCACATAGACCTGAGAAATGGAGGACTCAATAGATTTGGCTACTAGTAATTTTTCCGGCTTCTATGGAGTCGAGCTTTGAACGTCATTGACTATCGGGCAATGGCACGGAGATGATGGGCATTTCAAAGTCTGGTGACAATGACCAAACTTTTGTTTCCGTGTACTGAAAGAAGATGAGATGTCGCAAATAGTTTTACTCATGGAATCTGACCTCGGGACCCGCACTGCTGGGACCAACCAGATCGAGGGTTGGAAGCACGGTTGATTCTATCACGGTGCGGATTGGCAAGTAGAGATATCCGGACCGACTTGTAAAGTTACTGGATGACGAAATGCATTCAGAGATCCCTGCCAAGCTACGCATATCCCAGAGGCAGATCATGTTGGAACTTGGCATGAACGTCCGGGTAAAGTCTTGCATGTTCAATCCGGCTGGTGTGATTGGAGATTTGAAAAGTCTCTCGGGGCCATGGGGAAACATCGCCTGTAATAGACGACAAGGATGATGCTTTGAGAAATTCCATGCTTCGAAATGGGAATCTTATGTGGACATCGTGCGGAACGCGGGGCAAGATCGTGGTATTTAGGAAGAGGGCAAGCACAAATTCTTACCGAAACCTTCTCGATGCTCCTTGGTAGTGGTTCCTTCCAAACTCCACGATGCGGCCTCCTTGTGCGCTCGTACTTGCGTTTGCTAGTGCGTCCAGTGCGACTTACTGGGTCAAGAACATCAACTACAAAAGCCCATCCGAGCACCATCCTTCATTGGGAATTTCGATCCACAAGGTAGTAAAGCGGAATGACCCATCAACTCCTTGGGATCCTGCGCAGCTGAACTTTACTCATGGCGTTGCATCAGGGGACCCATATGCAGACAGTGTGATTTTATGGACACGAATCAGCCCCACAATTGACAACGACCAGTCGAACATCACAGTCACTGGTTATGCGCCACTGTACGGCCACGAGACGCAGCAGTACGTATCGGTCTCGAAGGCACCAGTTTGTGTTGACTACAAAGTTTTCTCCGACGAAGACTTGATGACAGTTGTTGATTCTGGAACGGCCTATACAAGTAGTGATGTTGACTACACGGTAAAGGTAGGCGCCGGCGACAACGGTTTCCCCCTGAACCATTCAACAATTAACACTTTGCTGATGAGCCTGCGCAGGTTGAGGCAAAAAATTTGGAGCCATTCACAACATACTACTACCAATTCACTGTTTGCGACTCTGAAAACAACAGCCCACTAGGGCGAACGAAGACTAGTCCGGCGGCGGACGACGAAGTCACTGAAATAGGACTGGCGGTGTATTCTTGCTCAAATTTCCGTGAGTCCACGCCTTTGCCTTTTAACGCTCTTTCAGAAACGTAGTACTGATAACGCAAGAAGCTTTTGGTTTCTTCAACGCCTTTGGTAACACGGTTCGCAAGGATTCCGTAGACTACGTGGTGTTCCTCGGTGACTATATCTATGAGTACCAAAATGGCGTCTACGGTCAAGGCCAGAACATCGGCCGTGTCCCACTTCCAGACAGAGAAACGTTCACCTTGTACGATTATCGCAAGCGTCTCGCGACGTACCGAACAGGTAAGAGGTGATCAGCAGTATATTTTCACCATGAGCTACCCTTCATAGGACTCATATGCTTCGGAGCCAGAGGAAGTAATGCTGACACAGGTTTGTGCCGGCTGCGCATAGATCTGGACTTGCTTGCCAGTCATCAGCAATTTCCTTGGATTCCCGTATGGGACGACCACGAGGTCGCCGATAACACCTACCGCGACGGTTCAAGTGAGCTCAACAACACCGAGGACTCTTTTATCCACGACGGAGGTGTTAGCGTTGACCAGCGCAAGATGAATGCTGTGCGAGCATATTTCGAATGGATGCCTATCAGGTATGAAACGGCTTTGTTAGACTTCGGCTTGTGATCAAGTACTTACTAGTAAGCAGGCAGGTAGAAATGGACGACAACTTGCGAATTTGGTCAGTCCCCTTCCTTGCCGCGCTGTCCTCACACATCGATCCGTCCACACGACACGTGCAAGATGCATGATGAGGACATGCTATGGCATGAGTAGTATCATCTGAGAGCAACCCTGACAGACAAGTAGGCGGTCTTTCCAGCTTGGAAACCTTGCCGATCTTATCATGCTCGACACGCGGCAGTATGATCGCAGCATCACGGACCTTTACTGGAACACAGACTATGTCAACCAAATTTCACAGGACGCAGGGCGTTCCCTAATGGGCTCCAGGCAAGAAAATTGGTTCTATAGCCAACTGACAGAATCGTCTTCCCGCGGAGCCGTCTGGCGGATCATCGGCTCGCAGATCGTATTCTCCAGATTAAACCAGTCAATCGCCCTCGGTCCCGAGAACCCCTTGAATGTCGACGCATGGGACGGATACCAGGCCTCACGTAACCGGACCTTCAATCATCTATACGAGAACGGTATTGGCAACAATATTTTTCTTGCGGGAGACAGTCACGCCTCGTGGGTTAGCGACCTGGTTTGGCTCGGAGAGAAAGAGTACTCTGCCGAGACCGGCGAAGGTTCCATCGGGTGAGTTCTTGCCAAAATTCTCAGCTATGAAGAAAGTTTGGAAATCGAATCACTCACTCCCTGCTGACGTTTCATTTTCAGTGTGGAATTCGCGGGGACGGCTGTGACCTCGCCTTGTCCGTATGGTGCGAACATCACGCTCGATAAGGCCAACAACTACTCCATATCGCTGCAAACAGCGAACCAGGAGTTGCAATGGCAAGACCTGTACTATCGTGGTGAGTGACTTTCCTGCCTGCCTCGCCCCGGACCGTACCAGTCCTCAGAGATGCCGTTTGAGGGCCAGACCTCGCAGCTAGGTCTGAGCATTTCAGAAGCCAGCAAAGCATACAAAACTAACGTACCCAAGGCTATTATGAGATCAGTATCTCTCCGCAACGCGTGTTGGCGAATTTCTTCGGCCTGCCAACGGTTGTGAGCCGCAACAGCTGGGAGATTCCTATCGCGTAGGTTCCCCTCTTGCTGAGGTCCTCCATCTCTACTGACTTTCATAATGCTAGAAACTTCACTGTTGAAGCCGGCGCAAATAGGCTGCAGAGGCCTGTCGGAGGCGGCGTGGTGGAAAGCGGTAGCTTGAAAGGCGGCCGAACATTACAGACGAACATCACAGTTGATACTTCAGACTCAACGTGGTTCGTCAGCCAGGCCAGTCTGGAGGTTCTATAGCATAAGAAGAGAGCGAACTGTGGCTCAGAAACTCATCGCAAAGGCCCACGAATGGCTGGACATCGGGCACGCACTTGGTCTCTGTTCATGCACCTCGGAAGTAACTAAGTCGTCACCAGTGATACGTACTTAATGCATAGTGTCACTGTGCCATACATACCCAGGCCCATTGAACTACTCTCATATACTCACCGCTAAACGAATACCATTAGTCTTTACCAGACAATATCCTCTCTTTATTTGAGACCTCGACGCCCCTTGCGAATACAGATGATCCTTTCGCCCCTATCCCTCCAAAGGGTCCAATCTACGAGCGGCATAGCGAGAACAAATTCACGACCTGAGGTATTCGGGCAGGCACGACCGCTGAGGGTCGTGCCTGGCCTCTGAAGGCCATGACTCCACCCGAGTGGCTTACTTTACTTTCCCTTACCTGCCCAGATGATCAACACGCGAATCCCGTCAGCTCCAGTACCGCCAATCATTGTTTTGCAACTCGGTAGATACTTAGTCGACGGCTCTAGATACAGACATATCGGGAATGACGCGATATGGGATCATAGTCCAACGGTCATCGACGCACGAAAAATGACCATACCGCTCAACATCCACGCTAGCGAGATGGTCCGCGGAGGACCCAACGAGAATGGCAGATTCGCCTACGTTCTAAGCATGGGAATGGTGTCGGAAAAACCCCGCGCTCCAACAAGCGCTCATGGAACGGAAGAGGTTGCCAACATATTCACGTGCATTACGACACTGCTGTGCAAACCCTCGGGGTTATTGAGTTAAGTGAACACGGCCCTGTCACCTTCATCGCTGTCGCAAGAGGGACTTTCCAGTTGAACGACGGAATGGTGGCGAAGAGTGAATATCTCTTGCCTACAGCAGATACCGTCGTCGACGTCTCAGATGTGGACTCTGACGACGCCTTGTTCAAAGTGGTTCCTCAGTCCTGGATCCTGGCAGACGACCCAGTCTTTGTTGCGCGCTTCCCTCTGCTACTCGGCTTGGTGACAGAGGGCAGCGGCGGGATGGTCTTTCCCAGCGTTCAACTCGATGGTGGACAAGGGACCGTGACTATGGACGTCGAAATGCGCAGCAAGGAGACGGATATCAAGCCAGGTGATGTTATGAGTGAGTCGAAGGAGATCTCGAGTGAGTCTGACGATGTCTTCGACTACGGCGACGCGTTCGACTGCGGCGATACTGTTGAGTCCCAAGATGCCGTGAGGGAGCCCGAGAATGCCATGGCGGAGCTTGAGGAGGCGGTGGGTGAGCTCGATGAGATTACGAATGACGCACAGGGTATCGTCGTTGACTCCAACTCTGTGGGACTTCTCGACGGAAACGTTGGTTCGGATGCTGTGCTCTGAACATGCTTCGGTTGCGCATTACGAGTCGGAGATTGAAATAAAGAGTTGAGGAGGTGGAAGTAACTCTACTCTCGTCGAATGTGGAGACGGAACTTGAACCACTTTTGGGTAAAGCAGGCCCAAAGTATTGTTGCGAGTTTTTCTTAATACTATGTTAGCAAAATGAACGTCGCTGGCAAACTAGCTTTTGAGTTGAAGTGTTCTTTCTAAAGACGATACAAGAGCGGCATAAAACTCGAGCGCAAAGCCGTTTAGCTGGTGAACTTGATAGTGGCTCGCCAGAGTGGATGTGCTGGTCGTATCGCCTTGCGAGGCTGTAATCGAGCGCGCACAGCGCGATGCACCAAACAAGCTCGCGCTTGAAAGCCTTCTCGGCGTAGATGTATGAGAGGGGCCAGAGCAAGAACAGTCGCGAATTAAACATTGTTACTACCTAGGTCCTGCCTGGCAAAGTTGGCATGATAGTGCTTCGACGAGGTGGCAGGGAGACTCGGTATCGCCGGTCCGAGAGCCGATGCTGCAGCAAAATTTCACCCACGATACAGGAACAACATCCCAGGGTGTGTACGGCGTCCGCAGCCAACCGTTCGGCGTTCGAGATGATGTGTTGCGCGCTTTGTTGTTCGGAGGAATCCGTGGTCCCACTATCCAGAAGGGTCCATTCAAAAGAAGCTGGCGCTCTGGCCGCGTGAAGATGTCCCAGCTGGAGCGTTGAGGCCTTGGAAGGCGGCCGACCAGGAGGAGGTTGGGGATCTCCCTGGCAGATATCGTGAGCAAGCAGTCATCCTGCATACAACGTGGCTAACGCCATCGGAGCCGAGAAGCACCAAGAAGGCAACAGTATCCTGATATCGCAGGTGAGACCCGTTCAGTCAGCAGAAAGAAGTGACCTGTCGACAAGGCCGGTCGAGACCTGGGGAGAGGGTCCGTCTCGCGTGGGCAAGGTGATGTCGATGGAACGTCGTCCACTTAAGCTTAGCTCCCCTGCAGAGATGGTGGGTCGGATCCACTCCGAGTGCATAGGGCCGCATGGGACGAACAGCGTGCAGAGGTACTGAATCAAGGTACTGGTACATGATCGTCAGGGGCCCCTAGTCTTTCCAAGATTGCTACGATTGCGACAGAATTCGGACATGTTTCTCGTCTGCATGGCTCTAAACCCCACTGTGGAAGGTACTCACCCAGGCAACGAATCAGAACAAACTTTATTGTGCCGTTACGCTACTGGTATCTAGCATGCCCAGGCCCAGTACCCACTAGGGTATGCTTTCTTCCAAGATTGCTTCCTTGGAGGCACACATCAACAAAATTACGAGTAGGCATTCCGAGTTTGATACCCCCCCCACCCTTTTGACAGGCGCTCGTAGGAACAAGCCAGTCTTAGCGCCTGCTGGCTATGCGTTTTTCATGACTGAAATTTTTCTTTTTCGGTGCCCGCTTGACTGCGTCGGGCTTTTGATAAGGTTGACGCTTTCAAGAGTTCCGCACGTGGTGGCAAGTACAGCGCACAGAAGGGGGGAAAGCGGGAACCTAGAATACCTAATCTCGTGCTCAAGTGTGAATCATTGATTCTAAAAATAACTGCTAGATCGGCAGCGAGCCAACGACGGAGATATGGACGGCCCAAAGCCTACTAATATCACACCACAAGTACTTGAAAAACAATACGGTTTCGTGACAAGGGCTACTGGGTAATGTCTCGGCATACTTGCGTCGAAATATTCGCAAATTTGCGTTCCGCCAAAATTACGGTCATGAAGAATTGATTTTCATCATCGAAATTCACAGAATAGAATCCCAGTGGTCGAGATGAAGATTGTGATGGTGGTGATGGCTGAACAGTCCGTCACCATGTGGTTCTGTGCAACTGCTCCACTAGATTTCCAACATCTATCCAAGTGAGGCTCTGGCACAGTAGTAGATCATAGGTGCACGCAACGCTGGGTAAAAACCCTGCTATAGATAAGCCAAGAGCGTGAGCGGGCGTCTGGCGTAATTGACAGTCTGTGTTGAATTGTAACGTTTGTGCTGCAATAGCAAAGCAAGACATGTTCAAAGACGTGGCACAGTATGAAGTGTGGACGGGATCATCCTGGATGTCTCATGTGCTTATCAACGAACTGCTCGACCGTTGAGTGCCAAGGGGCCGCCACCCCCAATAAGCTTCGGGACTATTTGTCGGGTACCTAGGTACTAGCTCACCAGTACGTGAGATTGTTGCGCTAAGAGTAGTTCCCGACAGATTTAGAACGTCACATCGAACAACTTCACACCAACCAATCATGAAGGTGAAATCCTGCTCATGTATGCTTCATCAATCTTGAGCTGAAGTTGATCTGTGCAGTCTCCTAGTGTGTTTTACAGCACACATCCGACTCAACCATTTGCACTAGCGAGGCGAGCTGTATATGTGTTGTTTCTTTGTGGCGCTCATCTTCGCTCATCTCGAGACTTGATCCAAGTCTGTGCCGGACAATCACTCTCCACGCATGAACCTTGGAAGCAGTGCAGTACGTCTTCGTGACGATAGACGGGGCTAGAGGGCCTGTCTGTGAGCTGTACTTCCAAAGGTTCGGGATGGTCAGCAGACTAACAACATTGGCTACAGATAAGAAGTAAGCCATGAATCCTGGCGACTCGGGAATACGACGCCTTGAAACCATAATGATGACTGCCTTGACAATGAAAGCAGGTTTTGAATATCCGGAACCCTCGCACAAGTCAATGCGTACACGGGCTTTCCATTCTGCAAGGCGATCCAGAGCGCTGAGAGTCCCTAGGTGTTTGGTCAGTCTCTCACGGGCCATGATGGCTTTCAACTTCACGTAATCAACGACTGAAGTACATATGACCTGACCCATGCCAAAGAAGCAGTGTGGAGTTTACAATGGATTGCTACTAGGTACAAGCAGTATCAAGGGTAAAAGTTGAGCTGAATGTGGATACGATATCCATAAGTCTACGTACGCTTGCGGAGTCCGAAAAAGAAGAGGCTTGGGACACAATTTGTCAATCTCGTCTATACCTTCAATGATCTCCAACCTCTAGCCGCTATCATCACCAGCTGAAGGCAACGACGAGCTGAAAATGTCATGGGCTTTGCCGCCGAGCTCCCGAGTACGCCCTCACGACCCGCCGGGGCGGGACCGGCACCACGGCTCCCTTTGAATAGTGACATGGCGATACATCGGCGACTATGCAGTATTCCGTTGCATTCTTTGCGGTGTTTCCGGGGTGGTCCCACATGACTGACTAGTATGTCCTTGCCTTTCGAGACCCGAGTCTTTGGAACAGCGGATCTTCCCACCTCCAAGAAAGGTGCGCAAAAATTGGCTGCAAGTTGCCGCTGCTGAGGTGGCACCTTGTCCTTCCAGGATATTACCTTTTCTGGACGGGCTGCAATCGGAAGACCATTGATTGTCAAGGTGGGTGGATGGGAAAGTGGCGCAAACTGATCACTATCCATGTCAGATACGGCACATCTGCAGCGGGCTATTTCAAACCGGCTGCTCCGCCGAGGAGGTACGTATATGCAAGCCGCGGCAAGGATGAACTTTCAACAAAGCCGTATCTTGCAGGCCTCGACCACCGGCCTACCTGACCATTCCGAATACCACTCTGAGCTGAAATGCGACCTTTGCTCAACCTCTACCCAGCGGCTCGGGAGGACTGCGCGAGTATCCACCTCGAAAGCTAGCTGAACCCAAACTTCGAAGAGCCTCATCAACCTCCTTCTTCCGCACATATTTGCATACACAGCATCATTCGAGGTCCCATCAGAGCAGCTGGGCAGATTATCACCAACTATCGCCTGCACTGAAGCAGACAAGACATCTTGCAAGATGCTAGACCCCAGTTCCGGTCGCAACTCCGCAGCCGATGTGATGCGGAGCCGCAAGCGATTCATTAGCTATCGACTTCGTGGAGAGTACGAAAAGCCTTGGTTGGGAGATCCTAAGTTCAAACGCACAAAGGTCAATAACTATATCATCTATGCTTTTGTGGCACTGGGCATTATGGGCGCAGCCGCTGTCGCTTTCTTACAGATCCGGGGCTCGTTGCCCACCGAGGTGAGTACAGCCTTGGCGTTGATAAGACCTCAGTACTGATATCCATGACAGATGTGCATTATTTACGATGATGACTTCAGCAGTGGTATTCTGGATCCAGATAAGTGGAACTATGAAGTTTCACTGGACGGCTTCGGCACAGGCTCCTTCGACTGGACCACCAGTGACCCTACCAATGTCTATGTGGACGGGAAAGGTCTTCACATCGTCCCTACTCTGACGAACGAGACGACTTCGATCACTAATGATCAACTGTACAATGGCTACACGTTGAATCTGACGACGGATGGGACATGCACTGAATCTTCAGCATCGTCTTGTTCGATCAAGTCAAACTCCACGCTAGGCAACATGATCCCCCCCTTTCGATCGGCAAGGATCAACACCAAGGGCAAAGTAGGCATCAAGTACGGACGAGTCGAAGTGCAGGCAAGAAATCCGAAAGGTGACTGGCTATGGCCTGCTATTTGGATGATGCCGCGGGATTCGGTGTACGGCGAGTGGCCACAAAGTGGAGAAATCGACATCATGGAGGCCCGAGGCAATTCAGAGGATTATCCTGGTGGACGAGACATTTACTTCTCCACCCTCCATTGGGGTAAGAGAAATTCCCTGCACGATCTCAAGCTTCCCGTCTCTTCTCATTCTGACTTTCACAATGTCAGGCACAACTTCTAGCAATGACGCATACTGGAAGACTCAGAAAGTCAGGACAATGCGGAGAGGAGATTTCACTGATGCCATCTATACCTATGGCTTGGAGTGGGATGAGCGTTACATCTATACTTACTTCGAGAGCCGACTGACACAGGTGCTTTACACCAACTTCTACGCCAAAGACCCTCTCTGGAACCGAGGCGACTTTGCCTCGCAGTCCGAGAACAACACACTGGCTACGAACCCTTGGACTATCACGAACTCTACAGCAGGAAACGCACCCTTCGACCAGGAGTTTTATCTAATCCTCAACGTAGCAGTCGGCGCGAGAAACGGGTGGTTCGCGTAAGTGTCTGCCGAGCGGATTGCACAGAACATATCGAGACGCACATCGCTAACCACAGATGTAGGGATGACACGGGTGATAAACCATGGCTTGATGGTGCCACCAATGCTCAGTGGACATTCTGGAATGCGGCCAGCACGTGGCTACCCACCTGGGGTGAGGGTGACGAGCGCGGGATGACAGTCAAAAGCGTAAAAATGTGGGAACGAGGCGCATGTGGCTCCTCCGAATTGTAGTGTATCAATGTGGTGGGCATATGGGTAAATTTCTTTTTGTTTGATTACCATACGGATAGACAGCAATCTCGAAGTTATTCAATTACGTACTGAGTGTCAATTTCGTGATATTTGGCCTCCCACAATTTCGCTCGTCTCAGGTGAAAAAAGTTGCCAAGAGTTCTGACGCGACTATTTATTTTAAAAAAGTTCCGTATAGCCCGTTATTGCACATAGTGACAAATCTACGGGGCATAAGTTGTAACTTTTGTATCCGGCTAGACGATTCATCTGCCGTTTCTTCTGCACGCAGTGAGTCTTGCTGGAGTTAGCGTCAACTGGTCGTCCCAGAGTCTGAAAACCTCGGGACTAGCCGCTACTCAGGACGGAATATGTCGCTCCGGTCCGGTCGCTATACTAATTACGGACGAAGGGAAATCTGTTACATTTCTAGAATGCGAATCCATTGTTGTTGGAAATAGTGGGAGTGTCGTCGGCCAATTCAGCCTCCGAACCGTTGTTGGCGGCGGTGGCGGCGGTGGCGCTTTGAGTACCCGCGTGGCTTATTGTGCTCGGCCCAATTAAGCGTAATGGGTGAATGTTGACAATGTTTGGGCAGTTCACCGTCGCGGGCCGACTTTGGCGAACACACGAGTGAGTGCCAAGTTTTCTAGAGCGCTACTGCATGCCAGCATGTCTTACAACAGGCTGCACTGGGTACTTACTAGAGATTTGTGCGGATGGCTTATCTCTGCTATGACTGCGGCAGTATGCTGAGTGGACTCATGAGACAGCTTCCTATCATCTGAGAGGAGGTCTGTGCGTTGATCCGATTGTTGGACAACCTCACTGAATTATCTTCGGAGAGATTCTTGTCCCAGGAACTTTGTTGTACAGGCGCACTATGACGAGAGAAACGTGGAAAGGCTTCACTGCTGCTCTAGGCATAGCGTAAGGATTCAGCGAACCCCAGCTACTGAGTGGGGGATTTTCCCGGATACCATGCATGTACAAGATAGCGTTGTTCCTGTACTTGACAGGGGTGCGCACTCTTGTCAAGTCGTTAATGACACCTCAGTAGTACGCAAAAGCAATTTGCCCAGCAGGTACACTGGGCAACACCAGGGGCGGTGATGATAAATAAAATGATGTGGCTGCTTTCTGTCCAGTGCACCAGTTGGGGCTACCAGAGATCTCCAACACAACCGGGCGGTCTTGCTCTTTCATTGCCTGGGCTCACGGGTGTAAAGAAACCCAAGTCTACGAATGCCCGTCTCACGACCTGGTGAGACACAGGAGGAATCGCGGTACAGAATCACCATGTTGCTGTCAGTACTAGCCCACGGGCCTGAGCGTGAAGCGAGCTGTCCACAATGTAGGAAGCGGATGCCTATCTTGGACCCACTATCACGCATTTCTCTCTGCAGCGGTACAATAGATGGTGCATTAGAGGTCGATCTCCGTCCCATTGCAACCTGAACTTTGGAGTCCTCGTATCGCATCTAGCGCCTCGACCATGTTACCCACTGGCTCGACTTGAGGACCTAGTCGAAACTTTCCGAAGACGCGTGCAAGGGGACTTGTGAGCTGACCATCTCGGGTCCACAATCTCACAGGATGTTGCTGGCGAGGCGAACAGGTCTCTTTGGAAGCATCTGGCCAGACGTTTCGCTTCTTGAGGGTCTGCCTCGGGATTCAGCTGGTGGGCTCGTCTACGGATGTCCACGTTTGGTCTGAATCAAATATGCGAATCATAGCTGAAAAATCCCATATCGGCGTCCAAAAATTCCTGACTGAAGTGCATCCAACAATACACAGTCGCCAAGGCGGAGTCTGCTGCTGTCACCATAAACCCAGCCGTGTCATACTTCCAGAAAGATCTCGTCCAAGAGCCATATCAAGACTGATGCTCCTCACTGTCACTCGATTTCCGGTGTCCTAATTTGCATCATCATCTCGCCTTTCATAAGTCCGGTCCGAATCAGAACAGCAATATTCATTGTCCTGGTTATCTCATCTTCACGATACTCGGCACCCTCTTTCGTTCTCCTTCCTCATTTTTTGACCCTGGTCTCGGCCTTGCTGCACGGCCCGTACCACAGAACCCTTGCGTGGAATCACATCTCACTACCAAATTTCTGCGAATGCTACCTTGTTGCTGACTCTTCCTCCTTATCCCCGAGGCAGCTTCCTCCTTATCCTCGAGGCAGCTTCCTCCTTCACACTCCAGACAGGCATTGTCACTCAGCTCTAGCAAGGATGGCGAAAGCTGTTCCCATGGACAGCTTCCTTGCGGAATCTCTTTCTGCATCGTCTGAACTCCATAATGCAAGAGCAAAGCGAAACTCGCCTCTTTCTGTTGAAGCCTATCTGGATATTGACGCCATAAGACCTGCACCACCCCCGAGAATATATACTGGAGAGGGCTCTTCTGGGCGCAACACGCCTTCCAGACAGACATCAAGACCGACATCAGTGCATACCACCGGGTCTTCGGGAGGACAAACTTACGAGGATGAAGTTCGCTACCGTACTGTGAGTAAATTGCACTCTCGCGTTCCCAAGCGACCAATTAATTGACGAATTGATAGATGGTTGGCTACTTGGCCAACAGAATATCTGCTCATGGGTGGATTCCCCAGCAGGCTCTGCTTGATGGCACTCTCGGGCTTGGAGTGTGTCTAAGACAGTCCCGAAGCAACTATGTCTGTTGTCCAGAGACAATCGATGGCCAGCTTCTCGGGGCAGCACAGCGCCTGAATGTCTGCGTACTGGCGACACTTCGGCTGGCCATGCTTGCTCCGATTATTGCAGGAATGCACGAGGGACAGACCGGGCTGATGATGAGAGGCGGATATCAATTGCAGGTCCTTGAGTCCATCGCCTCGGTCTCATCATCCAGCGTGAAGAAGTTCCAGTATGCCGCCATTTTGAGGAAAGAGGGTGTACTGCTCGTCTGGCAAGATGAGGTCACTAGGATCTTGACTCACGCTCAGAACATGGAGGACAAGCTCTTGAACTATGTCTGGGGGCAAAGCTCAAGTCTGGCCTCGCCTGTCATGTCCCCATTCGCCGGCTCCAGTCCCTTCCAATCGCGTACGCCGTCTGTGTCCAATTACTCCGGGATGGAGAAAGGTTTCGCGGTGGCAGCAACGCCAGAAGAGGTCAGCGACGATGATGACGGGGAACCTTTGGAGAGTGTCGAGTCGATCAACCGCCCGGTGAAAATCCAGAGTGCTTTCTTTGTGGGCATGGGCGTCTGTCTTGCCATAATACTTGTGTATGGATTCTCAGTGGGTCAGCTTGTTTCCGAGTGCTTCCTGGATGGCAACTACACAAGGCTGGCTCTCATCGCTGCTTGTCCCTTGTTGATGATGGCGGGTATGTTCTTTTTCCAAGTCATCTTCGGCGACCTGTGGCAAATGGTCGGCCCCATAGGGGGTCTCACGACAAACTCTCGGACCTATTCGTGCATCAAACCCAGCCTTCGTCAAGCATATTCGTTGGGCTTCGAACCCCCTCACATTACGATTCAGATGCCGGTATATAAGGAGGGCATGGAATCTGTCATTATTCCGACAGTCAAGAGTCTGCAAGCTGCAATCTCATACTATGAGTCTCGCGGAGGAACAGCGAGCATCTTCGTGAACGATGATGGCATGCGGGCGATGTCTGAGGAAGAGGCACAACTGCGCAGAGACTTTTACCACGACAACGAGATCGGCTGGGTTGCGAGACCTAAACACGGTGAAGATGGATTTATGCGCATGGGCAAGTTCAAGAAGGCCTCAAACATGAATTTTGCCCTCGACATCAGTCAAAAAGTTGAGGCTTACATGCAGGAAACCGTGGATGTTCGGGTCGCCCAGCAGCCCGATCGCAGCGACTCGGACCCAATCATGCTCGAGGAGCATGAACTTGATGAGATCTACGAGCAATCCCTTGACCGTGTCTTGACGGAGAATCCTCTGGCGCTGGCGGCCGGCAATATCAGAATCGGGGAACACATCCTGATCGTGGACTCAGACACACGCGTGCCTGTCGACTGTCTCCTCTACGGCGCCGCAGAGCTCTTCCTTTCGCCCGAGGTCGCAATCGTTCAACATTCTACGGGCGTCATGCAAGTAGCCTGGGACTATTTCGAGAACGGCATCACCTTCTTCACGAACATGGTGTACACCGCTATTCGCTTCAGCATTGGATCGGGTGAGGTCGCCCCATTCGTGGGCCACAATGCCTTCATCCGATGGGCTGCCGTGCAGGATGTCGCAGGCGATTCGACCGATGGATTTCATCCGTGGTCCGAGTCGCACGTGTCGGAGGACTTTGATATTGCCCTTCGAATGCAAATCAAAGGCAGCACAGTTCGCATTGCAAGCTACCACGGCGATGGATTCAAGGAAGGTGTTTCTCTTACGATCTATGACGAGATCGCGAGATGGCAAAAGTAAGTCTTACGTCTTCATGAGCCACGGCTTATTTTCGCTGTTGGACTTTGAGCTGACCACGGTATCAGATATGCTTATGGCTGTAGCGAGATGATCTTTCATCCGTTTTACAAATGGCCCACGCGAGGACCGTTCACGCCACTCATTGGCACGTTTCTCAGCTCTGGAATGCAACTCTCGTCGAAGATCAGTGTATTTGCTTACATCTGCTCTTGTGAGACACTCGACTCTCTCGTGACTTTGGCTTGAAAGCTGACAAGAAAATAGACTTCGCGATCGGCTGCGGTCTTCCTATGACTGTTCTCAACTACTTCATCGTAGGATGGTTCAACGACAGCTTAGATCATTTTTACATGCCTTCCTGGAAAGTCTTCGTCTCACTTCTCGTGGTCTTCAACTTGGCCGGTACGTGCTCTGTCCTCCCATTATCAGTCATTTCTTTTTATCAGATCTTAGCTCCAGGGCTTGCAACTAGACTGTCCTCGACGTGTTTCGTGCGATTCATGCGTGGTCTTGCTCCTGAGACATGCTATAATCTCACCGAAGTCGTAAATCACTCACTGACAAATACCGTAGGTGGCATAGCGCTGGCAACGATCCGCTACCGCACCGGTGAGCGCGCTCTGCTCAGCTCAATCATCGAGAACTTCATGTGGACTCCATTCATGGCTATTATGTTCGGTGGCCTGTCCTTCCATGTCAGCCTAGCTCTGCTGGCTCATCTGTTACACATCGACATGCAGTGGGGTGCAACATCAAAAGAGAAGGAGAATTCAAACTTTTTTGCGGAAATACCTAAGATCCTCAAGACATTCAAATATTTGTAAGATTACTGGCCCCCACTTTATATGGCTTTATTGCACGACTGGATTCTAATATGGCCATTTAGGTATATCTTCGTCATCCTCATGACAGCTGCAATGGTTTACCTTTCCCATTTTGCGCCTCGGGGCTGGACTATCAGTGATTTCACTGCCATTGTCCCCATGGCAGTGGTCTTGGGCTCGCATGCTCTGGCGCCATTGGTGCTTAACCCGTCACTGATGGTTTTCAACTACTGAGCACCGGACACCTGATGAATCTGGAGTTTCTAGAGAGCTTGTCCTGTGTAGGCAATGGATTTTTGCAGGGGAAAGATAATAGGCAAATTTTACTGTATATTGCGCAGGATTCTAAATCATGATTGACGACTAGGTACTTATATATAGAAATGGCGTGGTACAGCAGACCCGAAGCACGACCCATACAGGATAGATTGGGGAATAGACTCGATTAAGTTTGAATTTATGCGCAGCGTATTGAGAGTGAATCTAGTAAACTGATGCTCTCAGACCTAGAAGTCCGGAATGCTGACGCTATGACACCGGCCCCGGCTTTGCGTCACGCTTTCAACTCGAAATCAATGGACCAATTTTCATCACCGAGGTGACCACTGATAGACCTATCGCTGGAAGCCACGAGATCAATGCTCACATATGCAGCAGGAGACCCTTTGAGAGCATCTCCAGACTGAGAAGCTTCCTCAGCAAGGGCTAGCACTAGCTTGGGCTGGTGCTTGTTGCCATCTGCATTTTCAGGAATGGCAAGGATCCAGACATAGCCATTGGTAGCGTCGCCGTCTTTGGGTTCCAATTTGTCCCCTTCTTGGCCCCGCAAGGCATCGTATGTGTGCTTCAACCTCTCGAATAGTTGCACGTTACGGACCGAAACAGTGACTCCTGCAACTCCTACGGCCCCGCTAGGATGCTGTATATTTCTTTCCACTTTGTGAGGAACTCGAAGATCTCGCGGCGTGCGATCCAGACACCAGAATGGAGCTTCTCCTCCCACAAATTCGTGGACGCCCCCTGTTCTGTCGATGTATGGCGCAGAGATAGTCCACTTCAGCTCTGTGCCGTCGGGTCTCAGTCTTCCGCCAGAGACGGGTTCACTGTACTTTATTCCCGATTCAGCAGACGCAACTCGACTTCGAATGACTGCGAGATCGTTCTCGCTGTGCAGAGTGTTTGCCCAGTCAACAATATGACCTTCTGGGCGCTGACCCCAACGATGTAGCTCCCTCTCTTTTTCTTTGCCTGGGACGAAAGCTATCAGCTCCAGGTAGACACCGTCCTGGAACAGGATAAGTTTATTCTCTGTCACTCCATCGGCATGACGCCCGCCTTCTATAATGGTGAAGGCTTCCGAAAGCCACGAGGGCAGACTGAGGAGGATCTCATGTGGGACGAGAAGCACAATATGGTCCAGAATTGGCTTGATGGCGGCCATGTTATGTGCTGACTTCAAATAAATTGATATCTGGGTAGGCAACGAAGTGTTCTCTCGTTGATAGTGAGGGTGAGTTGACGGCCTAATAAGTAGGACTCGTATCTAAGCAAGGTTTCTGGGTGATGCAATGTTTTGATTTGCACCAGAGCTCAACCCCGCTCAGGAATCGCAATATCACGCCACTGGGCTGTGAAAACGACAAGCCCGGCTCTTCTGGAAATTGAGTACGATGAGAGAATATTCAAGACATGGTTGAATTTCTGAGGTTGTTTTCGTTTTGATGAGACCGAGACTAGAGTATGGAGGGTTGATGTGCAAAGATGCTATCGAGTCTCGGGAGTCTAGCAGAAGAATGTGGATGTAGTCGAACAACTCCGATCCCGGTCCGCGACAGCGCTTGAACTCGAGCTTGCCACATTCTGTTGGTCAAACGCCAATAGTAAGAAAATGCATTAATTTTGATGAACATCGTAGAAGTCTTGATGAGATACTCTCTAAACATTCACTAGGCACTTCAACGTACGCACGGTATAACACTAGAACTCTGCAGCTTATGACGAGATTGGGATTCTTTCCCACATTCACAAACACGTCGTCGGGTCGAACACTTGTAAAATATTCGAAAAACTGTAAGCGAGGGCAGGAAATATGGCATCACTATAACTCCAGCTGGGGCAGCTTCAAATGTATATATGCCTTCGCATAACTTAGGTAGACGAGCCCTGCAACCTCTCAACCTTGGAAGTACCGCACAGCGACTGAAGGGCATATGCAACAACTCGACGGCCCTCTGGCGATGAATGACCGAGTAGATGTGACGCAAATGTAGCTACCAGTGCTTTGCACTGGCCGGGCACCTATATCCGTGACAATGATGCATTCGACTTGCGTGGGTATGGTTCTGGAAAAAGCTTGGACACTTGGCCGGTGTTACCAGCTCATTTGAATTACCACGCGACAGGGCATGCTTCTGTTGAGATTGTCGTCGCTGGGTAACTTTACTGATACTAGAACACGCCATTCCCAAATTCTAAGCAAGAGTGCGATTGTCAGACTGAGAAGTCAAGTAGCGTCTCTATAGTTCTTATTGAGTACAATTTAACAACCTTAAATGTCGCGGGCAACAGTTATTGTACGTATGCCTAGTATGAAACTTATACCTAGCAAGTTGCTGACTTCTCCTTCATGCTCACGACTACCTAGGTAACCCGATATACTCCCAGGGCAGAACTGCGTGCTGACTTTGAATTGATGTACGAGATCCATGGCCATCACTGAGAATTCTTGAACGTTGCTTGAGATTGGGCGGCAGCTGCGGGTCTGCCGCGCCCTTGGTCGCGTCGCTCCGCGCGCCGTTCGCCGACTTCAGGACTCTTTCCCCGATGGTTTGATTTAAATCCTATATCAACAGTCTGAAAAGTCCCATTCTTTGTTGGATTGGGCGTAACTTGTAAGGGAAGGAGTGTGTCGTTGAGTTCTTAGGCCGCGCACCGCACCACTGGGGCCGAGTGAGAGAAATCCTTGTTTAACGTCTACTCGAATCAGAATTGTAAATTGGAATTCTCTCCCATGAGTGTATCCTCGTATCCTGTTCCTTCTATGAGACGGAATCTGAGGGAAGCCGGCGCTGTTATTAGCCACTTTTATAATTTGTGGTTGAGTTTTCCCTTGTGGTTTCGACTTGAGCCGCTCATCATTGCGTTTGGTCCGACGAAATAATGAACATAACATCATGATTTGGAGAGACTTTGTCTTACGTGAGTTGCTCAGTTGAGTTTCAAAAGCCTTCACAGCGGGTTTCAACGTATAGATAGTGGTAGAAGGGTATTAGAATGGATGGAGAATCTGGCATAGAAAAGTGATGAGGTTTTCATGAAGCTACATTTATATAGCTAGTACGGTTTTCATGGCCACAGATGCAACAAGGCTTTATTAACAGTCTTAGGTCTCCCAATGTTGATACAAAGTCACGGACATCTTGTTGGTCTTAACAAACCAGGGGTGCCTCCCGATGTCCCAAGGCGAGCTTGAAGACCAGCATTGGGTAGATCCGGACGCACATATCAAGGCAAACAACAAAGGACAGAGAGGCATGACTTGCTCAGTTGGAGTGTATTTCTTGGTCATATTGGCTTAAATGTTGGCTTGAAGGCTGCTGCTTGGGCGGTGCATTGGAGCGCCCAGGCCCACAACCCGCTGGCCAGCCTGATCAGTCCCAAGGCCAGGCCAGCTCAACCCTTTTCCAACATTTGCTTCGGAACGCAGAGAGCAATTGTTATTTATAGAACTTCCATCGCAATTTTCAGAACAAGTTTCAAGTTAGTCTCTTGCTAAAGGTTTGTGGGCGGAGTAGCCTGCATGTGGGTAGACTTTCAGCCAGTGGACCTCACTACTCATTCTGTGGGCTGAAGAGAATGTGGTCCATCGACCTCTAACAGCTGTGTACCTCTAAACTACATATGCCTGGCTATCTCACTCGGTCAAATCGGCCTTAACAAGTCGTAATAGTATCATGTATTATTAGATTGATTATTCTGAACTTGGTGAACTACAAGCCTTTTATTCAGATAATGGCGGTCTCTGTGGGTAATGTGCTTAGTCAATATCACGGCGGCCTGTAGTAAGATCCATCTCCTCTGGCCTGATTGCCTTCGTCTTCTTGACGATCTTCCACCATGCGATGTTGACGAGATAGATGACGACACCAATGTAGCTTGTGACAAACTTGTCGACCTTGAAGGGCATGAAAGCTGAGTATCCGTTGAAAATGATCACAACGATCGTGACTGCGAGGGCGACGTACGCGCCCCAAGGCAGTAGAATATTGCGGTACGGCATCACGCTCCTGGGGATGCCCTGCGCCTTCATGCCCTGAAGCATGTAATGATAGCTGACCAGAATCGAGATCCAGTTCAGTGCCCCGAAAACCGTGACCATGCTCACGAAGTATCCGAAGACGGTGGTGGCGTCTTCATTGACATTCATGAAGCCGAGAACGATGAATATCGACGATATCGCAACCGCAAAGGTCGGTACACCGCGTGAGTTTGTCTTGTGGAACTGAAGTAAAGTCAGCACAAGATCTGGCCTCAGGACTGAGCACGATAACAGTATTACTCACAATAGCAGGAGCCTGGCGCTCCTTGGCCAGGGCCCAGATAGTCCTCGCAGCAAGATAAATGTCTGAGTTGGCAGCTGACACGGTGAAAACGAGAAGGAAGGCGTTGATGACACTGTCCAGCTTGGGGATACCAGCAAGCTGGGCCGCAATCACGAACGGCGATGCTGCACCGCTGGTCTTCTCGCTGCCGGCACTGATCAATCTCGGATTGTTGTATGGCACAGCCATTCCGAGGGAGATAACTCCAGCGATGTAGAAGAAGCAGATACGCATAAGCGTCTGTCTCACGGCCTTGGGCACATTCTTGCGTGGGTCGGGCGTCTCGCCGAAAGCAACACCGACAAGCTCTGTTCCGAGATAGGCGAAAGTTGCTTGCACTATGCAGGCCCAGACACCGAGGAAGCGTCCTGTATTTCCATCGACGAGGTATTCTTTGAAAGCACCGGGATTCTGCCAGTAGAGGAAGCCACGTCGCGTGTGGTCAGGGCCTCCGCCTAGGGCAATGATGAAGCACAATAAAATGAGTGCGCAGATGACTAGAGCCTGTGCGTTGACGTGTCAATATCTCCACAGAACTTGGGGAGCATGAAGTGCGAGGCTCACCTTGAGAAGAGACATCCAAAATTCTGCTTCGCCAAAGAAACTAACGTGTAGGAGCTGCATTTCAGGTTAGCGCAGAGTAAACACACAAAATCCACGTTGGATACGTACGTTTAGGAAGATAATCGCTGCGCCAAATACGACAATCCAGATCGAGACGTTCAGGTCAGGTCTCCAATATTGAATGATGATGCCAGTAACAGTCAAGTTGTTGGCAAGTACAATCACATATTTGAAGAAGTAGTTCCAACCCGTGGCGAAGCTGATACCGGTGTCCTTGGTCAGCCGGATGTCGCGGACTCGCACTTAAAAGGACCATGGTCGGGGTGCTCGAGCCGAAGCATCACTTACCCAAAGGCCGGGTCGACGAAACGAGAGGCATATCCAGAGAAACTCTTTTTGTGCGGCAGCCAAGCACCCATCTCGCCGAGCGCAACCATGACGACGTAGACGATGAATCCCATGAAGAGGTAGCCGATCAACATAGATCCAGGGCCGCCGCTTCTCAAGGCTGTTCCTGACCCGATTATCAATCCTGTTCCTATGGCACCAGCAATTGCCATCTAGCGATTCGATGTTAGTCCCGAAAGCGAGTCATCCTCGTGAAAGTGCGCAAACTTGCCATATCTGAGACACACAATGTTAGCTTGAGCCCTCCGCCACCATTCCTCGTATCAGCACTTCACTCACTCAGCTGCCGCGGTTTCATGCCACGATGAAGCTCATCGCCAGCTTCCACGACCTCAACGGGTCCGCTCTGATGTCTGTGGACACCATCGTCGTCAGGCGAGGAGCCTCGCTTCTCCTCGCTCTTGGTAAAGTCGAGAAAGCCCATTCTGACTTGTTGTCGCTGACTGATCACAGTCGCACGGGGACTGCAGCCTGGAGCAAAGCGTTGCAAGCACCTCAGTAACGAAGCAGCAGACGAGGCTTGCAGAGTGAAAACACCAGAGAGAAGTCCCCGAAAATAAAAGCCAAGCTGTTGGAAGGGCTTGGAGTACTTATTGCATTCCGTCCTTGTCTCCTTCCCGGCCCGATAGATAGAATAGAGTCTATTTGGTAACCTATTTGGTAACCAGGGAGGACCCATGTGCTACCAGTAGGATCCACAATGGCGCCTGGGCGTTCGGCGTGAAAGCTGGACTCGGCAGTGTTGGACCTTTCAGCCATTGCCATACCTGCTTGGCATACATGGGGTATTTCGCCCGTGGAGGCGCACGCGGCACGAAACGGTTGCAGGGGAGTGTTCTGCAGCCTTTGAGCGGTTGAAGGATTAGTTTTTCCACGTTGTATCGAGGCCAACCAGCGAATGAGTTGCCTGCAAAGCCCAAGGCGCAGAGGGTCTTGTGCAGCCAAGGCACTGTGGATGCCACCTCGGTTCGCGGGGCAGATGACTCCCAGCCAGATGGGCGAAGGTGACGGCAGGGCCCAGATCGATGGCTCTTCTCGAAGCACGTCAACCCAGCTTATCGTAGGGCTCTCCACAAAAAGGCGCCTGACTAATTGAAGGATGTGGTTTATGACTTCGAGAAGGCCTGGGCAGGGGAAATAGCGTGCAGACGGGCCGGCGGGTCCCCAGCTTGAGAAGCTGGAGAGCCCAAAACCGTGTGTATCCGCTTCGACCACTGCTGGCTTCGCCGTCCACTGATTCATTCATCAGATTTGCGCTATTTGGCGACATTGCGACACGGAAACTTTTCATATCAAGCTCACCACTTTTCTCACAGGCTCTTCAGAGTCCACACGAGGCTTGAATGAGCTTCCGAAAGTCTTATCTTGCCCCCTACCATGCCAAGTCGTTGATGAGCAGCCACACCACGTAAGCTCGCGAGGCACAACTGGCTGCCAGGCTCTTCCGCGATGGGGCACTTTATCAGCTTGGCGAACATTCCATCGCCTTTTCTTCGGAAACCGCTAGCACCCAAAGTCTCGGCACGGCCATGCCCGCGCGTCTAGTCAAATTTCTTGATATTTTTCCAATTTTTTTCTCCCATTCTTGTGTTACGTCGGGCAACTTAAACTTTGGCATCCGCCGTGACTTTAGGCACGCCCTCCTGCATTTGAGAGCCGCATCAAGCCGGCCCCTACTTGGCTTTCTGGGCTGTGCTTGACTTTGCAACCAGAAAAGAAACTCTATCTCAACGTCATACGATATTTCATGAGACCAAAATCCCGAGTCTTCTATTCTGTAACCGAATTCAATAAAGTAGACCAACTTTGAGGCAACACAGCCTTTGATGGTGGTGGTGATGCGAGTATGTCGTGTGTGCCATGTGTTGGGGGGGGGGGACTTGAGCCCTCCAGAGTCTAGACTGCCTAGGAACACTCATACTCCAGTTTGTGAGCCAGGTGGCACTTGGATTGTTGGAATGTGCCTTGTTTGCCTTCGTGTTCGTTGTTTTTGGTTTCAGCGCTGTGGTTGATCGTCAAGCAAATTGATTGGCCAAGTTCCGGTGCAACTGGATTGTACGCCCTGGAGTGGCTGGGGTCACTTAGAACAGCAGTAGTGAAAATCAGCCTGACAGCCTTGCGAATGATGCACCACACCCTGTCGTGTGACGTTGATTGTGGACACGGCTCTGTATCCTACAACGACCGTACTACTCTACCAAGCTTGAACGTTTGCACTTGCGAGCACTTCATTGCTCTGTGCGCTAGCTTACGTTGTGCTGCTGGGTATTTTGTGCGGCACGTGGACACAAGACTGTGGAACATGGTTCAGGACCCTGAAATCCCAAGCTTTACGAAAACCGTCTTGGATAGCAAGACTCTCAGAGAACCTGCGCAATATCACGACCCAATTTGACTATAGCAACATAGAATTGGATGTTGATTTCAGCTGTATCCACAAGCTTGGAGACGATAGCAGGAGTGTCACATCTGTACCGTCATCCCCACAGTATTGTCAATTCGAGGACCGCCTCCGGCTTACGTTCCGTTATACAATTCCTCTTTCAGCGACCGCGACAATCCATACAGCTCCAAACAACCTGGGACGGGCGCTGCTTCGGAGGCTTCGTACAGCGACTACGCGACAAGCCCAGTGCCACAGTCTGACTTCGGCTTCTATTCAGTCCGCAGCTCTATCCTCACCCCCGCAGTGGATCCAGTTCGAGAACCCACCCTGACTTATGTCCCAACTTGGAAGCCTTACTCCAGCGACCTGGACCAAAGTCACAGCTCGACAGATCCTGTTCCAACCGCTGCGTGATTTCGTACCTTGACCAACTCAGGGTCACAATTTACTTTCTGTTTACGAGATGGGGGATCCTGATTGTGGCGATGAGTACAGATCAGGGACTATTTCTGTAGGCGATTGGCTTTGGGACCCCTGGAGAGGGGGGGGGCACGCCGGACGAAACGCTCGAGACTGAAACCCGAGGAAGCGGCCTAGCGTCACTCGCGACTAAATTTTCCAGTGTTGGTGGATCAATTGGGTTACGTTTTGGGCCACTTGGAGAGGCTTCGTGATAATCGAGGCAGTCTATGAGTCCTCGGAAGGCGTGGGCCGAGATTGTATCCACACTCTTGTCGACGTCGATGGGTGCTTTGTCCCAGCTGTCGTGCTTTGTTTGGGCATCTTCCATTTCCCGCCATGCGGAGGCTGAATGTCGTACATGGCGATGATACCGGCAGCGAAGAGGATGATTTCTTGCACAGCAAAATCTTTGCCTGGACCCAGCTTCTCGCCTCCACCTAGTTGCGGGTAAGCGGACAATTTCTCGAGTCTTCTGTGTTAGACAGGGGCGATGACTTACTGTGAGGACCGATGTTGTCCTTGTCTACTACAACCTTTTTGCCTTCCTTGTTGTCCGAGCCACTCCCTTTGAGATGTCTCTCCGGCTTCCAAGACAGAGGATCCTCGTATGCGGTCGCATCGGTGTTGTACAGCGAAGACGCTCCAAGCGCGTAGGTTCCCGCACGGAGCGAGAAAGTACCAGATCCGCCTTCCTTATCGGTGATGACAGTGTCCTTTTCGATGCGCTTGAGATCCCAGACATCGACGTCAAGACGCAGTGACTCGAGGTAAGACGCCTTCAGGTACGGACAGTGCTTCATGAGACCTTCCAAGTGAATCTTCTCAATCCGTGTAGCAGAATCGAAGGCACCACCAAAGCCGATCGCCGGTTTCTCGAGAACGACGTAGGGTTCGATCTCCTCTCGGATCTTGATGAGAAGCCAGGGGTCGGAATAGATCCTCCAGATGATCCAGAAAATCAGGGGGTTGACGGTGGCGTTCATGGCCCAGATCATGTAAAGATCCATGGAAGAACGCTGCTTGATGCCCACGTCGTGCTTGAGCCAAACTTCCTCCAGTCGGCCTTTGATGATGGGACTGACATTATCGAGATCAGCCCACTGCGGTCCTGGACTTTCCCCCTTATGGTGCGAGTCCAAAGCCCTCTCGTACTCGTCCATCCATGGAAGCAGGAATGCTCTGGCCCTCCGCGCAGCAATTCCCGAGTTGACAGGCAAAAGTACGGGTGTTTCCATCGCCAGAGGTAGGTAGCCTTTGTCGAATCTCCACAGGGCCTTCCAGAAGTCCGGGAAGTACTCGACGAAGTCCGTCCCGAGAAGTGCGGCATTCGCGGTCATGGCAACGAAGTTTCGCACCAGCTCAAACAAGTCTGCCTCGACCACGTCCTTCTGGTCGGTATCCTCCACTAAGCCGGCCTCAGCCATGCGCTCCCATGGCGCCTGGTCGATCTCTCCACTGTTGAAAGTGATGAATTCTCCGATGTTGTGTCGCAGTCTAGTCGCCATCCTGTCGACCATCAGGTTCAAAGAATCCTCCACTTCCGTAGAAAGATGCTTTTGCTGGTCCTCAGCGTCTTTCCGGAACTTGTCGTAAAGGGCAAGGTCGGCCTTTGACCGTGGAAAGCCAAACACGGTTTGGAGCAGCCGTTTCGACATTGACCCGGTATCCACAACATCCGAAGGCTGGCTAAGTAATGACTTGATAAGGCCTGGCTTGAAGAAGAAAGTGTATGTATGGCCAAGTAGGTTCAAAGAGAATGCACCGCCCGGATAGTGCTTCCTCAGTTTAGGCAGGAAGCCCTCCCAGTTCAGGGCTATCTGAGGGATGTGACCCAGGTATGGGATCCAGTATGGCACTGCAGGTGGAATTTCTGTATCGGATGTTTTTGAAAGTGCTTGCGGGTCGGCGTTCTGGCTCGTGATGAGCCGTGTGGTGATACACACAGCCAGAAATGTGACGATCAGAGCGACCCAAGGCTCCTGGATCCATGCTCCAAGACCGTGACTTGTTGTCTCATGATGAGCCATGGCAGTCGAGAAAAGCAAGTCCTCGAAGACCTGAACGAAGGCCTGCTGGTCGACTCAACAGAAGACTTGTCGTTGCGCAGTGTAGTGTCACGCAGGAAAGGGGAATATTTAACACGTCGCCTTCAGCTTTCACGTCCATCCGGTCGAGGATATGGGCGGCACCCAAGTTTCAATGCTGTTCAAACGCGTTGATCTTCAAGCTAGCAGTTCACACGCTCGACCAACACAGGCGACGACGGTGTAAAAGGCAATTCGGTTGTTGGATGTACGGAATACGTTGAAAGAAGAGATGTCGCAACAGGGGTAGGCACGTTCAGGGGTAAGGATCTTAGCGGAAGCTCTGACGGGCCGAGAGCTGCAGGGGTCAGCGTCTATCGGGATATCCATGCAAGCTTGCAGAGCACTGGAGGTCTTCTCACTCCACAGGACCTCGAACGTTGACCATTGTTCTGCTGCTGCAACAATTTAAAGACCGTCTATGCAAGTAAGCAGATCATCATCGATCGTCTTGTCAAATTTCTAAATCGGACGCCATCCACCTGATCCCGGATCTTGCTCTCGTTGTCCGCTGTGCTTGTACATGGAGCCGTTGGAAGGGGGGGGGGGTTTCCAATTTCCCAAACGCCCATCTGCAACTGTCCTCGGTGCTCTGACCATCCTATACAAGCTTCACTGCCAGCTGGCTTGTCAGGGACCCCTCATTCTATCTCCGCTCGTGGAAACCTGTTTGTATGTTGCCTTTCCCTATTGCAGAGATTCGCAATTGCTCGCCAGTTGAGCCAAATGCTTATGTACGAGTCTTCGTGAGTGAGGGCTTCGGGCCACTAGCAAGAAATACGTTGAGTTCAGGTATACTTGCATCTGCTTACGCCAAGTACATGATGTTTTTGAAGCAACCGGAAAGCTCGGAATAATGAAGAGATTGTCAGTCTGCGTTGAACGACAATGGCAGAGTACCTCGGAGGTTAGTATGCGCAACATGGCGACCGACATCCGACGCTTCACTTCTTACCCCGCCGACTTGGTGCGGACGCGCTTAATCCCCGGCTCTTTTGTGGATATACCAAATCACTCCGTGATATTTCCCGCAGTAATGCTGAGATATCCTATGTCATTTGAGACCTCATATTCATAACTTGGTTGCCAGATGCGTAGGTTCTGGGCCTCTGTCCGCGCCACTTACCGTTTTGTGGACTGTGGCACACGCAGGACAGTACTTCGTAGCAGAAACACTTGAGGCTGTAAGAGTTACGACCCTATCAAACGAACCAAGATCTGATAAATACTCACGCAACACGCAGTTCAAATGGTGTCACCTCCGGCATGGGACGTTCTTTGCCCGATTATCGGGATTGTGGTGTGGAAGACGTGATCGTCAAGCAGCTGTCGCCATCCGCTTCCCCACACAGCACTTACAAAGCACATGTCTCTGGGTCTTGTAGCATGCAACTCTATAAAAACATGCTCGAAACTTGGCGATCTGGTCACAAAATGTCTAGATCATTTCACTAGGCACTTTGCACGCTATCTTTCTCACTAAGCTCGAGTAGTCACCCGTCAAGATGCCTGGACCCGTCGAGTTCATTTCTATGACCTTTCCCAATGCCTCCACGGAGCTCAACCCCATTCCAGGAGCCGGCGCAGACCCGGAACTCATCGCAAGATATGCTCGCGGTCTAGATGACTATGGTTTCAACTACACACTCATCCCTTACGACTCGGGTGGCTTCGACCCCTTCGCCATCGGCGCATGGATCCTAGCAGTCACAAAGAATATCAGCATCGTCATCGCCCTCCGTCCGAATACCATGTACCCAACTGTCGCAGCAAAGAAGCTGGCGACATTGAATCAACTTGGCAAGGGTCGCGTGGTTGTGCATTTTATTGCAGGCGGTAGCGATGCCGAGCAATACCGTGAGGGCGACACCTTGGGCAAGGATGAGAGATACGGCCGACTGGAGGAGTACATCAAGATCCTGAAGCGGGCATGGAGCTCGGCTGAGCCTTTTGACTGGGACGGAAAGTACTACCAGTTCAAGGACTTCTCCAACCGCGTGCAACTCGTCGGCGGACCTAAAGCCATCCAGATTTCTGTCGGAGGCTCCTCGGACGAGGCGTACCGTATTGGTGGCTCACTAGGTGATATCTTCGGCCTCTGGGGCGAGCCTCTGAAGGAGACCAAGGACCAAATTGACAGGATCTATGCTGAGTCGGACAAGGCTGGTCGACCGAAGGACGACAGACCGCGTATCTGGGTCACTTTCCGCCCGATCACCGCGGAGACCGATGATCTTGCCTGGGCCAAGGCACACAAGACGTTGGAGCTGCTGAAGACCAACAAGGCCGCGGGAGCACTGGTGAAGAACCCGGCCAACGCACCACCGCCTCAGAACGAGGGCTCAAAGCGTCTCCTGGATATTGCTTCTCGTGGCGATGTGCAAGACCGCTGCTTGTGGTACTCGACTGTCACAGCCACGGGTGCACGTGGGGCGTCCACTGCGCTGGTAGGATCATACGACACAGTTGCCGAGGCTCTGGTGGACTATGTGAAGCTCGGGTGTGAGCTCATCTCTATACGAGGATACGATAACATGAACGACTCGATCGACTATGGTCGCTACATCCTGCCGCAAGTGAGGGCAGCAGACAAGAAGATCAAGGCTGAATGGCACAATGGAACGACGAATGGTCACAGTTGACCTTGGAACCATGATTTCGATGGACTGGGCGTAATATATTCTCTCTTACTGGACAGGCAGTGAAATTTGTGGAATGTATTTGCTGTGGATTTTCCAGAGGCTGGGGAGCAGCTGTCCGAGAGGGGGGGTGGGTTACGTAGTTTTGCCGACTCCCTTTCAACTGTCAGACCTTTTCAGGAGCCGTGCAGCATGTCCTGATTACAACGATCAATATCTACGATTCGTATGATGAAGAATCTGGCAACACGAAGCTGAGCATAAATCAATATAAACTCACACATGTCTTGGAGCACCAACTGTGGTCAAGCCATTTGAAGTTCTCCAACTGAGTTAGTCCTGTCAGCTTCATGCCAAGCATTTATGTACTAAGTATGTATGCACATTACAGATAGAAGGAAAAGCAGACCATGAGAGACTATCCAAAAGGCGCATCCACAGCCTCAAGATGCTGCGCGTTGCAGGGCTAATATATCGAGTTGTAAGCGAAAGACAACACTCAAGCATATAAGAGTACAGAAGTACTCGATGTTGTGCTACCACAGTATGCACATTGGTTAGTGTGCACATGAACGAATAACAGCGCATTGCCACCCCCCCTCGTGTGACCCCTGTTCCGCCATGTCCTGCAATATCCTCAGCCATTTCCATGCTAGTGCATGATGACGATCAATGCAATTTACCAGTCCCGGGTTCGCCACATGACCCAATTCCTCAAGCCACAGCTCTGGTTGCAACTCCAGCTTCAACTCCACCATGCATACATCATTTCCGACCCACATTGGATGAGCATCCTTGAACACGCGTCTCCGAGCGTGTCTGCAGCAGCAACATCACCAAAGGGTCCACAATCAACCCAGGAACTCGGAGCGGCCTCGGCCACGCTCTCATATTATTCACAGGACTTTAATTGAAAATGGACGGACTGAAGTCCATAGCTCAGTCGACTTTCGATAAGCATCAGAGATTTCGCCCCGGCGCCGGAACCGGGACAAGCGAGGGAGCATATCGATATAATGTCATCGAGATCGGTGCTTTCGGGGGCGCGTCCACCAACACTAGCACAGCAGCAAAGCGCCAGTCCATAGGGAGTGTGCAGAGCTCGGCCAGCGGAACTCGGCAGGGAGGTAGCTCAGCCAAGATCAGCCTTAATGAATGGATGGTCTTCGAGGATGACTTGGGCTCGTTCATGAAGAAGAGGCCCATCGACCTCGTCCCTGCGCCTTCCGGGTCCAGCTTTGGCGGAAAGCTGGAGGAATCGAAATCCGTGGCGCCCAGCAACACGACCACCTCAACGGCGGCTTCCAAGACTGCCAGCATGCCGAGCAGTAGGATGACAGCACACACCATGACAACAGCGACGACCGCGACGTCCACAGGCACAAGCAATGCCGACCGCACAAAGAGGGACAGTTACAGAGCCAAGGGAGAGGAGATCGAGGCTGTTGCATCACTCAAGCTAGTCTGCATTCCGCGCGCCGATGTCGACGACACCAGGAACCCGGACTCGAGCTCCAACACACTAGCTATTGCTCGCGAGACATTTCTACGCCTTTACGTCGATCACATGGACGCCGACCACTGCGCGCTGTACTATTTGGCGCGCGAGTACGACGGCTATCACGAATTCACCGACACCCCCAAAGGCGTTGTGACGAAGTTTGTAGGGACGTCCGACTATGCGCTGATCTGGACCTTCAACCGGCGTACTCTCGAAACCAGGGGTTTGTTTCTCGATCGATGCCAACGGTGGCGGTCAAGCGACTCCGGTGCACACGCTGCCACGCACACGAACAACAACGACAGCGTGCCAGTCACTCCTGTTAGGAAGCAGTTTGCACAGAGCGATGGCGGCTCGCCAGCGACGCCGAGCAAGAAGTGGGCGAAGAAGCAGACGGGCTCCGTGAGTGCCTCGGAAGCGTGGTCTGGGTTTCGAGAAACGCTCAACACTTATCGGAGGTACATATTCGCGCCTCAAGTACTCAGCTTCGTCTGCTGTGTGCAGATGCTGCGCTCGTTTGACGACCAGGCCAACGATGACGATCTACCGCGTCTGAAGGAAGTCGAGATGGGTATTGCCGTTGAGCAAGGGGAGACCGGTGGCCAGGGAATCAGCCGCGCGGGAGGCAGTATGTATCCTACACAAAACAGCAGTTTCGCTATCATCACCGACCAGAACCCCTTCGCCCCCTCAACACCGCCGCGTGACGAAGAGAAATTTGTCATACCCTCGACCAAAGCACCAGAAGACCTCGCCCGCGACAAGCTCATATCACAGTCCCTCATCGTCAGCCGTGTTGACACCAGCCTCGCCGATAAACTACGCCACTTGGTAATCGCACGCAACATCCTCGAAGTCATCGCACGCGAAAACGAAACCCTTACCGTCGACGTCGTGGCGCCTAGCTTCCTCGACCGCTACCACTGGGCGATGGAGGGCATGAATGAAGCAATACCCGCGCTGGAGCGCCACATCTCGTCCCTTGAGGAGTACCTACGCTTTCTGAAGGGTCGGTCCGAGCGGCTCAGTGGGCTGGTACGTAGTCGCACCCTTGCCGCTACCCTCTCGGCGGCCTCCGTCGTGTCGCAAGCTGCAACGTCTGACGCTTTGAGCCTCAGGTGTAATCCAGGGGGCGCTGACAGCCGGTCAGATCATGACTTTGTTGCCGCCAGTCCACAACCTTCGGGTCTTGGCCGCTCCCCGATTGCACGGCCCGGCCCAGGAGGTGCTAATGGCGATGGTCCGTTTGCCCCTGCAGTCGTCTCTGCTTTCATTGACGCTGAACGAGCTCGCACCCGGGCTGCAGGAGATAGCCCCGGCGCCTTGCAGGTTGTCGAAACCATTGAAAGTCGTGGGTTCTACGATGGCTATCTTGTCCGGGGCAATTATAGCCATCGCCTCGTTTAGGTGGTCGTGGTCGTGGTATTATTATAGGGATGGGTAACAGTCAGGCAGAGCTAATGGTACGTCAACTGTACACGAGACTGCGACTGCAAAGATTGTGTTCGAGCGAGTTTAAAATCATGATATCCCAAGTCTCTTTACAGATAGAGCGTTGTGTCAAATTGTTCAGGCAACCGCTGTAATGGCCGTCGTACTGGAAGCTGTCCAGATTCTGCTGCGTCTATATTTACGTAGGTAGGATCGATGAATACAACACCACATATTCACAACATGGCACGGTAGAACTGTTGCGCATCATCATTCATTTGACCTCAGCTTCAATTTACAGTCACCTAATCCACCCAAGAACCTTAGACTAGTGTACAACCGCAGAGATATTTATAGACTCCACCAACCCATCCGGAAACCCATGTGCTTGAACGCCCCAGCAGAAAACCTAATTGACGTAAAACGAGAGACTAGGCTTAGTAAGAAGGTGAGTCATTCCAACCGAAAACAAAGCACTCTCGCAATGAACACCTCTTCGTGGTAGCCCCATCCCGCTATGAAAAGCAACGCATTCGAACCACGACCTATTTCTATTTGATGTCCATCCAGGATCCTTTTCCGGTTCATGAAGAGAGCTGTTTCAGCAACGCCTCCTTCTCGGCGATCGGCAGCGTCGATAACGCCGCGCGCACACCCTCAAACGCAGTCTTGTCCATCAGCAGCTCGGCGATGTGCGCCCTGGTGGCCTCCGTCTTCATCGCCGCCACTTTCTCATTCACCACCGCGCGGTTGTCCTCGTACCACACCGCCACCTCGCGATCCTTGGTGTCGAACTCGGGCACGGCGCTCCACGCCTGCAGCAGCGCCAGGTGGCGGGCGCGCAGCGAGGTAGCGTCCTTGCCAGGCGCGACAGAGGCGGTGGTAGCCGCCATGCGGCGCAGGATGTACTCCTCGTTGAGACGTCTGCGCACACGCCAGTAGAAGAAGCGACGCGCCTCACGCCACTCAAGCTCGTCGCGGATCACACCCTTGGCCTTCATCCGGCCTGAGCGGTCGTGCAGGTCGGCGAATTGCAGGCTGATTTGGGCGTAGACGGGCAGGAGCTGCTCCTCACGATCCGCCATCTTGTTAAGGATGGCCTCGATCGCATCCTTAGACGCACCGCTGGACTGGGCGGTCGCCAACTCTTTCTTGAGTGCGCCGTAAGTGGCGTCGTTGCGTGCCATGGTGACAAGCTGCTTGTCCTTGCGATACTTGATGCCAATAATACCTTCAGGCTCAAGGACACCTCCACGTGCTTCGACATCGGCGTACATCTCCATGACAGTGGGGTTAATAGTCGGATCGACGACGACCCACGAACCACCACGCAGCTCCCCATGAGGAGGAATGTAGACGAAAACAGGCTGCTCGTACTTGACGAGGGCGTCGACGATGAATGAACCGTACTTGAGCACCTCGTTGTACATGTCGCGCTGGCCACCAGAGAAACCACGCCAGTTGGCGAGGATCATCAAGGGCAGCTGCTCGCCAAAGTTGAAGTCGTTGATCGCCTGAGCAGTCTTGAAGGCAGAGTTAGGGTACCACACACCACCAGCCTCATTGCTGACCTGCTCAATAGAGTCAGGGTTGGCAGGGTCGGCGGGAGTAATATTCTCGACCGAGCGGGTCTCGACGGCGATGACGCCCATGGGGATGCCACCAAGACGAGCACGACCAACAACTACAGTGCGAGCCCAGCCACCAAGAGTCTCGACGAAGGAGTCCTTGTCGAACAAACCAGGCTGGAAGTCGTCGCCATCCTGCTTGCCGCCAATCATCCACCGCACATCGTGAGGCACACGAGGCGCGGGGGCGAAGACGACGTCACGGTCCCAAGTGTCAGCGCTCGGGGCAATAGGCACTGGGTTGTTGCGCTTGTCCGGCACAAACGACATCCACTTAACGATCTTGGAAATACCAGCCATGTCATCCTCCGCCGTCATGTGGGACACTCCATTGCGGTACATGATCTGAGTGCCACCAAGCTGCAGGTTGGAGGTGTACACCTCGCGGCCAAGCAGATTGTTCAAGGCGGGAGCACCAGTCAAGATTATGGGCTGACCCTCAACTTGAACAGCACGTTGTCCAAGACGGACAAGGTAGGCACCGATACCTATGATTTATTAGCATCGAGCAATCTCGGCGTTGTGTAATGATTAATAGTACTTACCAACAGAGCGACAAGTGACAAGCGTGCAAGTGAAGATGTCATTGTAGGCACGGCTGGTGGCACCGGCAATGAGACCGGAGCCACGCAGACACTCCACACCGAGTCCATCCTCCTGGCCTACGATGGTGATGATCTTGTGTCTCGTCTCGCCGTCCACGACAATCTCCTCAGTGATGACCGAGTTGTCGAAGCGCTTCTTGGTCTCGGCAGTCAGGTACAAATACTCGAAACCAGCTTCTTGCTTCTCGGGGTCCTTGAAAGCGACCTTGAAATGAGGCATGAGCTCTGTCGCGAGTCCAAGACGTGCGCCAGAGTTTGCAGACAGGTAAATACGAGGAATGCCAAGCTTGCGGGCCAATTCGGTGCACTTGTTGAAGTAGTGATCCTCCTTGGGACCGAAGGAACCGATCTGGTAGGTGATATCGTTGGCAACGATGACAAACTTACGGCCTCGAGGGTACTCAGGCGTGCGGGCATTGATAAGCCAGCCGACCATACCGCAGTTGTTCGTGCCAGGCTCCCGAGACACCTCGGCCAACTTGTCTGCATCATCAAGGACAAGCTCGCTGAAGTCGATACATTCGCCAGTGGGGGGCTGCTTGTCAGCCAGAGCAGGCATGACCTTGACAGCTTCGGTCCACGAATTCTGGATTGCCTGGCGGAACAATTCAGGGAAATCATACGCGTACTGCGTACCCATCAAGTGAGCCTTGTAGCGCTTGGGCTGCAAGTGATTCTTGGTCGGATAAGGAGCAGAAACAGGCAACAAGTGCATAGCACCGATCTTGGTAGTGCCTCCAAGAGAGTGGAAGACCCACTCGCCCTTCTCGGACTTACGCTCAGCATACACCTCAACCTGGACGACAAATCCAGAAGTGTTGGTGATGATGACACGCAGAGGGTAGGGAGTGCCAGTGGCTGGGTCCGTGCAAATAATGCGGATCTCGACCTGAGCCACACGCAGACGCCATCCTCGAGGGCCGAAGCGGTCGAGGAATCCTTGCAGAGAGTACTCAACCTCGCGAGGCTGGAGTTGAAACACAGGCGTGAAGTTGATAAAGAGGTGGTTCAAGTCGGAGTTGTTGTTGCCAATGATCTCGAGAGCGTCGAAGATATCGTTGATGACACGGTCGGCCTCCGAGATGAGATACTCTGCCGTAGGAATCTCGTCACGAAGTCTGCCAGGACGGATAACAGCACGAGTGAAGTAGCGCTTGTCAGCCTCGTTTTCCTTGGCAACAGCCTCGTACACGTGTATATTCTTGTTCTCGGTGAAGACGGGCTTCATCTTGAACTTGGACAGGCGGTTGAGCTCCAGCTGGAAGGCAAGAGCAGGCTCTGTGTGTCGGATGCTGTCGTCTTCCTCGTACGCCGGCCCACGAAACGTGTAATACCCTGGGTACTGACCATCGGTATGACCGCAGATGAAAGTCACACGACGAACGCCGTGCGCAACGAGATCCGCTCTGAATGTGTCCATGGTATCCCGGATGCGTGCGAGAGTATCCTGATCATCACCACTCTCACAGTCACGGACAGCAATGTTGACCACATTCGAAAGTTCCGGTGGCGTATCTTGTCGCTGAGGCTTGCGCTTTCCTTCCAGATTTGCGATCAAAGTGTTCTTCTTCTGGACGAGGGGAAGAGTGTCCAGAGCCTTGGCAAGAAGATCGTCAACGTCATCTATGTACTTGCACGGTACGATAACACCCTTGCGAGATGGGTCTGTTTCTGTCTTGCGAGTCAAGTAGGACATGTCGCTGATCGAGTGGATGCGGTGGAAGCCATAGTCACCCTGCATTGGAGTAGCCGGTGTAGCTGGCGTCACTGGCGACGAAGGAGCGGCGGACTCGATGGGAAGGCCAAACTCAGACTGACCAATTTTCCTGAGCTGGAAGTCCCAAGTGACGAAAGCCGGGTTATCCGATTCATCACCATGGTACTCGACCTGCTTGAGGATATACGCACGGTAGGCACGCCGAATGTAGACCTCCAGAGCAGCGAGACCAACCCACGGATCCTCGTGGGCGAAGAATAGTGGCAGAACATCGAAGACAGTGTACTTTGAATCCACGATTTCTTTGATAACATCGTAGCTGGGGTTACGGTGGTCGAGACCAGCCTCACCGTAGCGTGATTCCACGACAGCGGAGCGCAAAATGTGCTCCATCTGCGCCTTGCGCTCCTCAAGGGAGGGCAGTGCGCACTGAATGAGGATTTCGCGAGCCTTCAGAGACACCTTAGCGGTCTGACGCGACTCGAGGTCTGCCAGCCTGCGCAGCACAGGCCGGAGAGACTTGCCCACGTTTCCAACACCAGGCTTGTTGGGACGGTACTCCTCTAGGAGAGCCACAACCAGGTTGTTCTTGGCGCTGACACGGCTGTGCGAAAGCACCGTCTGAACAACGTTGGTCACGTCCTCCTTGTTGGCATCACGAAGAGCGAGGATGATCTCCTCATCCTGCAGCTTGTTCTGCCCGGAAAAGACGTGCTCGACCTCGGCGTACTTTTCAAGCAAGCTGGAGATGCTCTTGAGCTCACGAACCTTCTGGCCATCGGAGTAGAGGTCCAAAATAGTGGTCAGTGGCTCTAGAGTGGTCTTGAGCGTGCCTTGGTCACTTGGCGCCACATTTTCGTCGAGGAACTTCTGGAACGCACGAGCGAGAGCCTTGGCTGGGAAGTCACCGCCACGTGTCTTGGCTCGCTCGACCAACTGTGCGAACTGAGCATCAAGCTTCTGCGGCATACGGCTGTGCAGAGCCGAGAATTGAGCAGACCACTCGCTGAAGGGCAGTTCCGGGTCGCGCAAGACCTGGATGAGGTCCTTCAACGTCTGGGTCATGACAACAGTATTGTCGAAACCTTCGAGAATGTTGACCAAGGTACCGTAAAGCTGAGCGAAACGTTGAGAGGCCTTATCACCGTGAACCATAGGAGGCCCAAACTCAGGAATCTGTCCCAAGAAAGGTTGGGCCTGCTTGACTCGGCTAGGGTCGTCCAGGACCAGAATACCGAGGATGTCACCGGCTTCTAGAGTGGCACCAGGCTGCTTGATGAGCTGGACCACTCCATCCTCGGCAGCGATTAGAGGCATGTACATCTTCATGACCTCAACTTCGGCAAAGATCTGACCAGACTTGACATGCTCTCCGTTCTCGACCGAATAGGAAACGAGCTTTCCAGGAGAAGGCGTGCGAAGCTGTGTAGGGTCGTTCTCCTGCTCGAGCAGACAAGTCTTGCTGTCGACGGATACACGTGTAGCACCCACTTCCTCTTTCCAGTAGACGCTGTGACTTCGTCCGTCAAGGAGGACCAGCAGCCCACCGTCGCTGAGAGCACGCACAGCGACGGAACACTTGGAACCGTTGATGAAGAGGTGGTAGCTATCCAAGCTCGACCGAGTGACGGTAAACTTGTAGCGGAAGCCTTCGTAGATGAACTCGACGGGGAAAACTGTCTTGAGAATATCCTTCGAAGGAACTTGACCCTTGTTCAGACCCGCCTTGTATTCAGCGATACACTCCTCACTAGCAATGTGGGCCTTGGTGACTGCACCGCAGACAACAGCAAGTGTGGGATCTGGACGCTCAGCGGTGAGCTTGTTGGTGATGAGCTCATCCAACCAGCCAGTGGTGATGGTGTTGTCCTCGAACGCCTCAGTCTCCAGAAGCTTGATCAAATACTCGACAGTGGTACGGAAGTCGCCGCGAATACTCAATTCTTTGAGTGCGACAACCATGTGCTTCCGCGAAGCCTGTCGGTTCTCACCGTAGGCGAAGATGTGACCGAATTGAGAATCTGAGAAGGAGTGGATACCGGAACCAGTACTGACGGAGAAGTAACCCCACACGTTGGAGCTACTCCTGAAGTTCAGGTCATGCATGACACCGTTTGATGGTTTGAAGCCCTCGCCGGGGTCCTCAGATGTGATACGGCAAGCAGTGGTGTGACCTTTGGCTGTTGGACGGCGCTGAGTTTTCGCGCTGCCCTCATTCTTGAACTCGAAGTCGATCTCGGTATCGCCTCTGGGATCAACTCCGTACAGCAGCCGAATGTCACGAATTCGGTGCAACGGAATGCCCATGGCAATCTGGAGTTGCGCAGCGGGCAGGTTTACACCACTGACCATTTCCGTGGTAGGGTGCTCGACTTGGAGACGAGGATTCAGCTCAAGGAAGTAGAACTTGTCATCGTGATGAGAGTACAGATATTCGACCGTGCCGGCGGAGACGTAACCGACAAGACGTCCCAGTCTTACGGCAGCATCTTCCATCTTCCGGAAGGTGTCGGCCCTTGCGATTGTGACGGGCGCCTCCTCGATAATCTTCTGGTGACGTCTCTGTACCGAGCAGTCACGGCCAAAAAGCGAGATATTGTTGCCGTACTGATCAGCGAGCAATTGAACCTCCAAGTGGCGAGCACTGCTGGCAAGCTGCATGATGAAAATAGGCGAGCCAGGGATCTCGGCTGCGGCGGCCTTGTACAGTTGCTCGAAACCGTCCTCAGTCAGGGCCTTTCGGATGCCCTTGCCACCACCGCCCTCGGACGCCTTGATCATGACTGGGAAGCCGATCTCTTTCGCCTTCTCCAGGCCCTCCTGCCAAGACTTGACACATCCCTTTATGTAGATATCGTCCTCGACGGTAACGATGCCCTGGCTGTCCACTGCGACTTCGTTGACACCCGTACCAGACCACGGGATACAGGGCACTTCGGCGTGTTGCGCTACAATTGTGGAGGAAATCTTGTCGCCGAGGGAGCGCATGGCGGAGCCAGGAGGGCCGATGAAGACAATCTTCTTTTTGGAGGCAGCCAGCGATTCCGGCAATGCTGGATTCTCGGACGCGTGACCCCTGGGATGTTTATAGTCAGTATCTTAGCAATTCGTGCCTATTCATGATGTGTTGCAAGTAATTGGACTTACCATCCTGCCCACACAGCGTGGACATTCATCCGCTCGGCCACATCAACAATCAACTCCACGTTTGCGTAGTTGTGGTTGTTTGTGCCGCCAGGTACTTCCACGTAGTGATCTGCCATGCGAATGTAATCGGCGTTGGCCCCGAGATCTTCAGGTGTGGCCATGACGGTAAACTGAATGGCGCGCTCATCGCCGAATGTCTCGTACGCCCATTTCCGGACCGACCGGATTTCCTTGACGGCAGCAATACCGTTGTTGGCAATCAGGACCTAAAAGACACATTCAAGATCAGTCTTGGCCACAATTCTGCCGTAGCTGCTCTTGCCCCTCAAGAGGAAGCACTCACGTTTGTGATGACGGTGTGACCATCATTAGCAGCGACAAAGTCCTTGACCTTGGACTCCGGAGCGTTTTCCAACTTGTTGCCTCCAATGAAGTGGTCCGCCACTTTGCGCAGCTCGGCGTAAGTAGCCTTGCCATTGGAGTAAGGCACAATGCTGCCGCGCCGTGCGACTCCTTTCAGAGTTTCGGCCATTTTTGTGGAGTTTGTTGGGAGAATCGAGCGCGAGCTCTGTGTCTTGTTGGGTAAGCTGACGTGGGAAGGAGAAATGCCAGGGTATCTAGGAGGACATTAAAGGTACAGGGAAAAGAATGTCGGAATTCGTCAAGTCGATTTGAGGTGTCGATTCTGCAAAGATGAGTTGCTGGTATTGTCTGATGTCGAAACAGATGCAACCGGAGCAAGGCGTACCGCTGGAATCAAAGAGTCGGCGAAGTGCAGAACGCGGCTAGTGACGCAGGAATTCGAAGTGAAGGTCAGTCTAAGGAGGGCGAACTAGTATATTAGCCTCTGTTGCGATATTCCGGAGCGTTCTCGACAGACAGCGCGGGAACTCGGCCGGGGAATGCCGTCCAAGCCAAGAATACCTGGATAATACTTCTGGCATGCTGAGAATGCCCGGTCATTTCGTAGTCCGGCGCAATGGCTGCCCAGCATTACTGCTTGAGGCACAAACAACATCGAGGACTGAGGGAGTCTACTCACCCGTTCTACAGTGATCCTAGCTGTTCCAATTGCAAAGGGAGGGAGGGAATGAATTGGTGGTGGTAGTAGGGCAAGCCTCGCTGTGCGAGGTCGTGACGGGACCTGCAGTGCAATCTAATGATTCAGGTCGGCGGTATTGAGGAGGGTCAGGCTGCAAAGCTCTGGTGTTGTGGAGCAGAGTAGTATGTAAATGGGAAGAAGATGTGGAATGGGCCGGAGGTGAAGGTACAGCATCGCGGGGACATGGGGAGGGATGGCCGGAGGCTGATATATCTCATCGGACAATGTTCACTAAGAAGTTGCATGCAACTAAGCGGGCGGTACATGATACCTAGTGAGCAGGCACCGCAAGGGCGTATCCCTGTGTGGCGCCTGACGGACCCTGAATGAGGGGTCAAACAACCAGTCTCAGTGTGTTGGGTCATTTTAGATTTTGGTGAGTGCTGAGACAGGTGGGCCCTCATATGCACTTAGAGATATATATTCAGTAAGTAGGTATCTTCCCGATGGGGCAATGGACTATCGATAAGATCTTGTCCTGCGGGCTTCGGAACATTCGCAAAAAGTTCTGTTCAAGATGCAGATGCAACCTTCCCTCAAGATGCTATTGTAACCGAGTCTTGGGACAGGCAAATGCCTTTTGGCAAGCCGCAAACTGAGTGTGAGGCTTGGTAGCTGGACACTGGCCAAAGAATGGTCCGAGACTATGTACCGGACGCAATGGTTCGGTGGCCGAAGTGCCCGAAGTGTTCGAAACTCCTTCCTCACACAGTTGGGCCGTGCTCCCCGTATTCTCTCAGCCTTGCGCTCGGACTGGGCGGGGCACCTTTGCATTTGGGCTGACCTCAAGTCCAACGATACATCGAATTACGCTTTCGGTGTTGTGCTTCGCACATACTAGTACCTATATATAATTAAT
Organism: Plenodomus libanotidis; assembly: GCA_022609195.1. Classification (NCBI taxonomy): domain Eukaryota; kingdom Fungi; phylum Ascomycota; class Dothideomycetes; order Pleosporales; family Leptosphaeriaceae; genus Plenodomus; species Plenodomus libanotidis. The sequence goes on from JAGKQA010000096.1 coordinate 71,448, forward strand.
GATGACAGTCGCATCGCAGAAGGAGTTTTTGGCTGTGTTGCAGGAGATGGACAATAAACTAATTGTCCAGTCATGCCAACAAATGAAGCCAATTCACCACGATCGGGCTGTTCAGTGCTACCAAGTAGGTATCTAATGATATGCGTTAAGCGAGGAGTTGCGACGTCTCCGAGCGAATCTCACCTCAACAAACAGGTGGGCCTCGGGTCTCCCGCCCCCCGTTAGCTGTGGTGGTCGTGGTAGCAAAAGAGCCCTACCGTAGCGGATCTCCGGGGACTAAAAAAGGCTGAGATGACAAGAACCTGGAGGCAAGTCCAGCAAATCATGCCTGCTCTAATTCGGTCTATTCAACCCCGTTCGCTGTAGTGGACTGGAAGTGAAGACGGCGAAAACCGTTTCTATGCTCGGCAAGACCCGTGACCGAAGATCAGATATAGTGAAGAGCAACTGGGCAGCCCCAAAGACTGAAATGTTGAGTCGACGACAGTGAACGACAATCCTTGGTGCTCCCTTGGACCTTTGGCCCGGGGCGCTGCAAAATGATGCCAGGGGAAAGAAATCTGCCGGATCCCCAACATGTTCCGTCCGCTGTCAAAAAACCTTCGCAACATCCCGGAGCTTTCCTCGGAACTTTCAATGTCCTTTCTCCCGGAATGACTTGGCGCCCTCAGCGGGAGACTGGCCAGAAATGGAAGCATTAAGCCTATGGGATGAAGTCATTAGGTATGCATTTATCAGCGATGAATCAACCGTGGCCCAAGGTGATACCAGCACCGCCGCCGCCGCCGCCGTAATCTTGACTTTCCGGCGTGAGCCTGTCTACTACGCAGCTTCGTATATCGATCTACACCCGAGGCCAGCGTAGCAGTGGATCTTAACCTTTTTCGCTTTCAGAACGCTTTCTCGGATCCCACAAAGTGGCAAACACTTGCGACTAACATAGATGATATAGATCTTCGAAGAGAGGCGTGAAACGAAACTAGAGCAGGCATTTTATAGTAAAACGCTACGAAACATTTCTAGGTTACCGACAACTCGGGAAGGATCCCAGCTCGAGTCGGGTCTTCCCATTAGATCAGCCTCCTTCGTCCGTCCGCTGTCCGGGCGCCCCCCTTACCGATCCCTGACCCTCGGTTCGTTCTTTCTATCCCGATTTGTCTGCATCTGTACAGTGTCACGATACGAAAAAAATCCTAAAGTTAGCCACCAAGTACACCGACTCCGGCTGCATCGTCTTCACTGTTCCCGAAGGGGACCCGAAGGGGCTGCCCCTCCTCGGCTGGACCATGGCAATCCGCCGGAAATCGGTGCGGCCGAGCGGCCGGAGACGATGCCCATGCTGACAGCCTTGTTCGGGGCTGCACTCTCGGCTGCCGGTGGATGTCCTCTCACGGGAGATTCCATTCTTCCCTTGCGCAGTGCGCAGCACCGAGTAGAGCCCGGGTATCTGATACAACTATTACAATTTGATACGGTGTTGATTTGGAGATGCAGAAGCGTTTGATAAGCAGATTACAGGGCTCGGTCTCAGTGACGAAGGATATACATTTATATGTTCGCACCTAAGTGTGAACGGTACAGCTCTTGAATGAGGAGAGGACTTGGAAGGAGCAGTGGAAAACCGGCATGACCCTCCGTGGCACGTCTGATGCTTTTTGCAATTCATTCACACAGCAGCCAGATCTTGGTCGAAGCCAACGCATTTGAATGATGGTCTCGATGAGTATACAACATACTATCTTGAAGCCACCGTCCACGCTTCAATCGCCAGTCTTCATCTCCACGCCCTTCCCAGACCCAATCTCTTGATTATTGCCCTCCAGGCACCCAAGAACCTTACAACTCAAAGGCCCACCGGTCACAGGGTTCCAGCCTGGTCCAGAAATCACAAAAGAAGCTACACACACGTGTGAGAATGCAGTCTCTCGTGCCCCAATTCCCATCCCATCTACGCCACACGCGCCAAAGTTCCAATCCGTTATAAGATTCTCGACGCCTTGCCATGATTTGCGGTATCGTAAGACAAACGAAAAATGGGGGTATGATGACAAATGAAAAATATGTTCAGGTTAAAAGAAGGCAATGGCTGTGCCAGGCTGAACCATGGGCGGTTGGTTCTGATCTACTTCGTCGGCTCGCAGCTTTGTTTGGTTTCATTTTCTCGCGTCTTTGTGTCCATCATGAGACTCAATACGTCTCGCCCAGGTCGCCAAATTGCGTAGAAGGTTGCTTCTTCAGCTTTGGGGTTATGCTCTGCCGCCGTCCATGATTTGTACCAACGCTCGATACAATACTCGGCCGTCTAATGTGAGTTGGGTTGACACCTGCAGCGCTCTGCCTTCTCGAGCCCGGCATCGGAAGACCGGATGGCGTTGGTATGCCCGTGCCACCGCTGTATACATTATATGTACCGTGCCGGCTAGGTGTCTGGTATTCTCTCTCCGGAGGCTCATCCTCTTCTGCTGTGCTGACGCTCATCGAATAACCGTGGAGGCTGGTGCCAAAGCTAGCCCTACTTATCGGCCTGCCTGATGGTGTGTACGCGCCTCCTGCCCTGCTACCCGGTCGTGGCGGCGCAATCATGCTATCGTGGTATCCGTCTGCTCGACTCATCGGTCGTGCAAAGCTTGATGTGCTGGCACGACTGCTTGGTCGACTGGCATCGGACAAAGAGTCGTTCGGACCGCGATTCGGCAGTGGCCCAGGCCCAAATGATAACCTACTGACACCCGAACTGCTACTAAGCCGGGGAAGGTGCTTGCCGTTGAGACTCCGGTTGAATCCCTGCCCAGTAGGCGTTGAATCGTCCGGTACCGTGGCACTTGTGCTGACAGATGAAATCGATGGGCCCCTCTTACGGCTGCGTATCGTGACATTGCTGCTACCAATGACTGAACCACGCGGCGATGCATGAGGCGGTGTGGGATTTGGTGCAGGGAGTCTTGATCGTGCAGATTGAACTCGTGCCTCCAGCTTCTGCATTTTGGCGGTCAGAGACCGTATATGGGACAAAGACGTCGATGGTGGTACTCCTTTGGCCGGAGTACGTGCGGGCGGTGGTCTCGGAGCGGTCGATCGAACAGCTGGGGTCGAACGCAGCGTGGAATTTGTGGCTGATCGAGTCGGTGGTCGTGATGACGCGGAAGACGAGAGCCTCGGCCTTGGCGTAGTGCTAGTGTCCATCGATGGCAACCTCGATCTCTTCGGCTTCGACGTAGGCGGGACCGGCGTCTTGATCAACGGCGCCCTGGTCTTCGGCAGTGGCGGAGGCGCAGATGCGTCGGACATGGGGGGCGATGGTGGCTCATTAATAGGCGTCTTTGTCGAAGACACGGATGAGGCCGCTTCTTGCGGTGTGGTGACGAGTGGTGAGCTGGCCAGGGATAAGGTGCTCAAGTCGAACATGGGACTTTCAGGCATCGATAGGTCGGTGAGTGTGGCGGAGGTGTGACGTTCTTGTTTCCTGAGTTTGTCCTGCAAAATCTCGGCTTCGATCTTCAAGTCGGACAACTCCTCGCGCAAACGCTGTGTGTCTATCCTCAATCGTTCTCTTTCTTGCTCGCCAATCTTGATTTCCTCCTCCATCATAACTGCTCTCTCGATCGCGCCATTATACTTGTTCTCGAGATCCTCGAGGGAGGAGTTAGTATGCCGGGCTTGTCGCTCAAAATCGTCATTCGCTACTTCTATATCTCGCAGCTTGTGTTGAAGTGTTCGGTTTGTGTCGCGCAAAGTGGTGATCTCCTTCTCTAGAGTGTTCTGGGCGGCGTTGGTCTCGGTCCTGGACTCCTTGTATTTTCTCTGCGAGACATACTGGTCAGCCACGGTACCCGTGTATTGCAGAGCAAGGACAACAAAGCGAAGCGCACCTTCCACTCATCAACCTCATAGTTGAGGCTTTCTGCCTTTTCTCGCAGCCCATTCTCCCTCTTCTCTGCAGCCTCTAGATCCTTCTCCAGCTCCTGTTCGAGTTCTTGACTGGAGACTCTGAACTCCGCGAGCTCTGTCTCGAGTTGCTCATATTGCGATTTATACCATGCGACTTGGTCTTCGAGGGTCGTCTCTCCACCCATAGGTGATGACGACGGCTCCGAGACGGACATGGTCGTGGCAATGTGTTGGGCAGGCAAACGAAGAGCCAAGCAAAGTCATGGAGTGTGACGGGATCATCACCCGACAAAGAATCGCATGAGGTGGAGATAATTTGCTGTTATTGAAGCAGTCGGGTCGTTGACCGTGTCGTCAGAACGTCGTGGACTCGGTTGGTAGGGAGTATGGGTACTGTGAGTAGGTCGAGCGATCGTCGCTTCCAAGGTTGTCGATAAGCGGGATTCCGAATAGGGGCCGGTGCGCAATGCTGCGCTGCAACGCGATGTGATCCGAGGTAATGGTCGAGTATGACTCTGACCTGACAGAGACAAAAGAAGGTCGGCGATGGAGTCAGGTGTTTGTGTATCGTGAATGTCGTAGCCGAAGAGTCGCGCTGCAAAGCGTGTGAGGCGTGGTCGTGGTCAGGCGTTTGATGGTTGGGAAATTGGCAGGTTGGTTTCAGTCACAGCGCCCGCATGCGTGCATCGCCTGCCATAGAACGCTGAGGGGTCTGGGGCCGGGGGCCTGGTGCGGTCCTGTGCGGGCGTGGCTTGTGAGTCGCTGTCGTGTTGTCGTTGTAGACTGGCGCGTGAGGTTAGGTGTGTTGCTGTTGTCGTGCTAGTGGAATCTCTATGAGCAGGAGGCGCTCTATGCTTATTTGGAATGACGAAGGAAAAGGCCCTAGTGTGTCGTCGGTTCCCCTGGCCTTTGCATATCGTCCGCTGCGTACCACCACCGGGGCAGCTGGGCAGTGCTTAGATCTCTAAATCCAGGCGCGCTTCGCCTCCACAGCCGCTCCCGCCGCTACCCTGATGGATCGCTGGGGACGCTAGTATACATCGGGCTTAGGCTCGTCGGGCCATGACTATTCCAAGATCTCCGTCACTCTGCAACCTCTCGTTTGTTAACGCCGACATTCTTCACGACGATTACCACGCGACGCCGGACTTGCAAACTTGTGAGAGGGAGGGACCCTTTGCATCGAATGATCCACAAGATGTAGTCCGCACGCGACGCGCAACTCTGCCCTGTATACGGGGTACGATGTCACCTGACCTATCCTTCTCACCTGACGGGCAATGCTTCCTAGAGAATGGTCGAGTACATACTGCATTCGCGGACCAACGCCTTTTCTCCTCTTGACCTCGGATTCTTGCATTCGACATCGTTCAAAGAGCTGTATAATTGTTTGACTTGTCTTCAGTCCATCGCGGGAAAATTAGTCAATAAAATACTCCGCTTCTTTCTAAGCAGTCATCAAAACATATCATTTGAGATCGCCGCACTCGCCTTCTGCCATCAGGGCGTCCGCATGTACGACTTGGTGTTCTCCAAATCCCCGGACCACTGCGATCCTTCTGTCAGGAAATTTCACGGCCAAAGAGCTGGCACCATCGCCCATCCGCGCCTCATTTCGAACCACTACAGGGTCAACAATTAACCCATTCTCCCATTGGTACGAAACAGTCCAGCCATCCCGAACGTGAAGACCATTTACTCTCCCTCGAGACCACGCTTTTGGGCACGCCGGGAGCAGCGTCACGCCCGCCTCATAGAGAGCAGGTTCCCATCTGCGAGCTAAGCACTTCAGGATGCCGGTGCATCCCCCGAAGTTTCCGTCAATTTGGAATGGAGGATGATTATCCAACATGTTCGGGAGCGTGGACTGGCTGAGGAGAAGATCCATGTGCTTGCCGCACCCTTCCGCATCTCGTAGCCGAGCGTGTAGGCACAGCAGCCACGCACGGCTCCAGCCAGTGTGGCCTCCGCCATGAGCAGCTCTTCGATCCAAAACCCTTTGCGCCGCTTCGGTCTCCTCGGATGACCTGATTGTATTCCCCGGAAACAAGCCGAACAGATGGGAGACATGTCTATGGCCGGGCTCAAATTCCTCGTAATCATTGAGACCCCATTCCTGGATCAGGCCTTGCTCATTGATCTGCGTCGGTGGCAATCGCACAGCCTCGACGCGTTCGGAAAGTGGGTGACTCCCCCCATAAAGCTTGTCAACTGTCCACAGAAAGTATTCAAAGGACATGTCAATGATGCTCATATCCATGGTTGAGCCCTCGCACAAGATGCCCGGCTCACCGTTTGACAGGAAGGTATTTTCCGGCGAGAGTGACGGATTTGTGACAAGATACGTTCCACATTGAGACGGCACCAGAAAGTCGAGCAAAAATTCCACGCAGCCCACCAGAATCGGCGCAAGGCGCTCATGCAGGCCGCGGTCATATCGCTCTCTCACCAGCTTCATCATGTCGATACATACCCACACGCCAGCAACTGGCCACAATGTGGCTGGCATCCACCGGTCTTGGGGAGCAGTATCGGCCCAAATATCAGTATTATGGTGACAACACCAGCCTTCACAGCCATACATCACCGTCGCTGTCTCTTTTCCTCTCTCGGCCATGCGCTCGAGGAGCTCAACCAACGGCAAGGCGCACTCAATTAAATTGCTTGCGGACACCGGCCAGTAGTTCATCTGCACATTGATATTGATGGTGTACTTGGATCCCCACGCCGGAGCAAATGATGGGTTCCAGATGCCTTGCAAATTAGCAGGTAGAGCTTTGTTGGAGTCGCGACTACAAGAGATGAGGAGGTAGCGGCCATAATTGTGGTACAACGCGACGAGTCCTGGGTCCCGATGGTTCCTGATGCGCTCGTCGGTGGGGATGTGCGAGGCATCGGGCTCCATCTGCAGACTCGCACGGTCGAAGAGCGAGCGATAGTCTGCGCTGTGTCGAGCAAGAAGCTCCATCCAGGGACGCTCGAGCGCCTTGTCGACGTCGCTTAAGGCTGCCTTTTCGGGGTCGTCAGAGCGGTAGGTTGTTTGAGCGCCAATCGCAATTGTGCATTCGGCAGACTCCACCACCAGACAGTTCCCAACGGCTTTGACGGAGCCGCCATCCTGTATGTCATCGCAGGTGGTACCGAGTACGAGAGCCAAGTGGTTACTGTCCTTGCCTCCAGGAGCAGCCTTGAGGACGATGCGCTGCTGCGCTGCGCGGATGCTGTCCAAATACTCGTTTGTTTCCCACTCAATATCGCTCACACGGTTGAGGCGTATTGTGAATCTCAGTTTCCTGCTCGCTGAGATTCTCATCAATAAGACCTGGTCTGGAAAACTCGCAATGACCTGTCTATTGACCGTCACCGGCTCTCCTGCGCTGCCACTGACTGCCTTGCTCGGCCGGAAAGTATACTCGGTTTCACAGATCGACTGAGCCAGATCTAGCTGCCTTGTGTACGCCGTCACTCCTGTTTGATAGGTCGAGTCACCGTCCTCGGCATAATCTCCGTGGTCGAAGTTGATGAAACACGTGCCCAAAGGCTCATAGTGTCTCATGCTAGCCGGTGTCGAAAAAAAGGCCGTCCGGACCAAGTCCTCGGCCTCGGCATGCTGACCGTCTCGGATTAGCTGCCGCAGCAAGGGGAGGTTCCGGAGGGCGTCTCGTGGAGTCCGGTCTTGATGTCCGCCATACCATACCGAATCTTCGTTGAGCTGCAATACTTCCGTTGTCGTTCGACCGTGGACCATGGCTCCTAGTCGGCCATTGCCGATTGGTAGAGCCTCTGACCATTCGCCAGATGGTTTCGTGTAATGCAAGCGACAACAGCTGCTGTTCTCGCCATTCATTTTGGCTAATGATTGGGGATTCTCACCACTGTGTGGAAGACTTGTGTTCACGATGCGTTGACCCGCCATCCTGGGACCAGTCAACGTTGAAGGACAAGGCCAACGGAACTTCGTGCCGCACATCCGAAGGAATGCGAATTTTCATGCCAGGATTCCACAACAGACAGTTGATCAATTTGTGGATATACCTTGAGCTGAGTGTTTGTTATTGAGCCGTCGGGTCATTCGACTTCAGCATATCGCACTATCCCACGAACCATGTCGTTGTTTTAGTGCGGAAGCTGACACCTTTTCGAGATACTCAGGGTAAGCGAGTGGATGGAAAAATTTGGCGCCCATGGAACAAGTGCATTTTGTGGGGTAAATTCCTCCTTGTGTACAGCTTCACTCTGACTTCCCCACAGATTGCAGTTTGCGAACAAATCGGGGGAAGCGGTAACAGCGGTCCAATCGACACTCTGCTTCTGCAGACTAGGCACGCACTTCAAAGGTTTGGAGATGCCTTCTATCCGGGCCATCCAGCCGAATATGCACGCTCCATGGCCCGGGGGTTATTTAGACAATTCTGCTCATGCGGGTTCTGGCGACCATGTCCTGTCAAAGATTTCCTCAGCGGGAAAAGCAGCATCTAGCTCGCACTCTTGCAGCATGGCGTTGTGAAGCTAGACCGGAAATCATGGTCAGCAGACTCGAGACATTGGCACGGGCTTAGAAACAGATTATTATGGAGTCCAGCTATATATGGGAAGCCATTCCACCACATCAACCTTACGGTCATCCCTCCATGCCTCAACAAGTTTGGTTCGACTTTGCTGTCCCTGGCTCACAGGACGCAACTGCTCAAAATGTCGGTCACGAGGCTCGACTCGACGGCCAAGGTGGAAACTGATGTCCATCACCAAGATGTTCGCGAAGCTGAGAAGCTCGGCGTCGAAGTGGACGAGGTAGCCATCGCTCGCATCTCGGAGGAGGATCTGGTACGCATATCACGGGACTGCCTCGATTTTCACTCTTGGACGGGCTTTCATATTGTCTTGATCGTGCTTGTGATGGGATTCAACATGGCTGGGTGGGTGACGATCTGCTCTGGAAAATTTGAAGAATGATACTTACCACTTGGCTAGATACGGCGTGGATTGGGGCGTCATAGGCGGAATCAACTCCTTTCAGTCACTCCATGACTACTTCGGTTTTGCCAACTCTGGAGCAATACTTGGTACACTCAACGGCCTCATGACGATCGGCAACTTCATGGGTGCACCTTTTCTCGCCCTGGGCGATGTCATCGGTCGAAGAGGCATCAATTTCCTGGGTAATTTCATCGTCGTTGTTGCCGCCCTTGTACAAGGCCTTGCACCCAATCTGCCGTGCCTCATGATCGGCCGGTTCCTCCTCGGTTTTGGCAGCTCCATGGCCTCCGCACCCCAGTATATGGCTGAGATCGCCCCCGTCCACCTAAGAGGTCGGTTGGTTGGCTTCTTTGGCACGTGGTTCCAAGTGGGCTCCCTCATTATCTCCGGCGCGATGGTGGGCTTCACGAAATGGAACAGCAACTACCAATGGCGTATCCCCTTGTTATTCGAGGCATTCTTCCCTATGCTGGTTTGCATCACGATCTATTGGTGGTGCCCCGAGTCACCGCGCTACTTGATCTTGAGGGGTCGCAACGAGGAAGCCCGTCGCGTCGTCGCCAAATATATGACCACGGACAATGACGCCAATGCGCCGATCGTCCCGTTGGTTATGAAGCAAATGGAAGAGTCACTCGAATCTTCGCAGGTTGGTCTTCGAAAAGCCTGGGACTACCGCGTTTTCTTCACGAAGGCTGTACGGTTTCGCACTTTGGTGTTGATTCTATACTCGTGCTTTCAGCAGTGGAACGGCGGCGCCATCATCTCGTACTACTTAAGTCCAGCGCTTGACACCATCGGCGTCACGAAGGAGATCGATCAACTTGGCATAAATCTGGGGTCGACCTGCACTTACTTTGTGTTCGAGTTCATTGGGTCCTTCTTGGTCGACATCTTCCGGCGACGGACTCTGATCATTGCTGGCCTCATCACCTTTATCGTGACCCAGACCGCAGTGACCATCACTTCGTGGCAGTATTCACTCCACGAATCTCACGCAGCCGCGGTACTCACCATTCTATGGGTTTTCATCTATCAAGCCTGCTCAGCGTCCCTCATTGCTACTATGCATAACTTGTACCCTGTCGAGATTCTCTCTATGCCACTTCGCGCAAAGGGCATGGGTAAGTCCTTGTCTTACTCTAACTTCAGTCTTCCTTCCCAGCCTCTGCAAATACCGTGAACATAGCTGACGACGAGGCCTCCAGGATTCTACAACATGATCCAAGGCGCCGCGGGTGTGGTCCAAGCTTATGGCATTAGTGTGGGCATCCAGAAGGTCGGCTATAAAATTTGGGTGGTCTATATCATCTACAACACACTGCAACTGATTGCGGCCTATTTCATCTTTCCGGAGACCAGCAAATTGTCGCTCGAGGAAATCGATACGATCTTTGAGACACCGGGGGCGAACCCAGTTGCGCTTAGCAAGAAGATCTCGCGAGCGAAGAGGGACAAGGAGAAGTTGGATCGTCAAGTACTCAGAGATGGTGGTGCTTGATGAGGGCTTGGTTTGTTCTTCCTAAGAAACACTCTTTTGCCACCTAGTGGCGAGGGTAGCTACGTTAACTTGCTGGTACTATCATGTTCATTGTCCAGACTTTTCGAAGTTGTGCCAACCCACAAGGCCAGAGTTGAGCCTGAGTAGACAAATCTGAAGAGCTTTCAATGACTATTATCGACTTGGCTGTGTACAATGTACGTCGTTCGAGATGTAGCGCGTTGTGAAAAGTACACAGCTACCTGCTGTGAAGGTCTTTGAATGCGTCCACCTCGGGCTCTCATTGCGTCAAAATTGGAATTCACTTTTGTGGGACAAGTGCCTGTGAGCAGAGTACCTGCGAGCAACGACATAGTCGCTGAAACACCGACCGGTCATATCTACCTTTGTAAATGCCTTAGTTATTGAAGCGTGGGCTATACTAGCCCACCTTTAGTATCTCCAGTGGGCTGGTGCGGTGTGGTGGACCGAAAGATGCAAGGCTGTCACATCTTGTGTATTTAACAGGTAATATCCTTACAAAAGCTCAACTTTTAAGTGCGAGGCCTCAGCCTCGTCTCAGTGCCCAGGTGGTAGGTAGCTGGACGCAGGTGTGCAACCTTTTGTGAACTTGGACATGTGTGTTTTACATCACGAGGCTGGGTCATTGAGTCGGGAAAATTACATGTGCTTTGAGTTACACCACATAAGGACAAGACACGCAACACAGCATATGCTCATTTATTTACGTTGAACACGGCCACTGAAATCTGGTTACCGCCTGGGCATTGAGCGTATACGGCCTTGATCTACCTACGAGTGAGTCTGCATCACGAAAGTGTGAAGAGAACAACTTGCTCTGTCCAATTGTATGAAGGAGTGAAACAAGTGACGCATCTTGATACGGAATGGCATTGATTCGTCCACGGCCAGCGTCCACAATCCACGCATGGCAATCTCGATCCGTGGCGTGCTGCCAGAAGCGATCACTATCTTCGCACAACATGCATTCCCCCTTTAGTTTCGCCCGTTCAATACCTCCTTCCATGGAATGTTGTCTGTTGCGTTATTGTGCGAGAAACAAGCTCTCTAGCTCGGCATTGTCGATTAAGGCGAATAAACGCCTGCAGCTTCCAGTCGGCGAAGTACGTGTCTCTCAGATGTGCCTACTCAGGAATTATGAAGTCAGTAAGGCTTCAAGTAGCAGACGCTTCGAACATTGCACTGGCTACATACTTGGCCGCTCGGTACGAGGAGGCTGCGCAAGTACGCTGAATTGCCTGGTCGCTCGCCCGCCAACTATCTGAGATGCACCTGTCTGATCATGAGATGACATAGACAACGCACTAATGACCACGTTGAATGCAAAAATGCCCTCCAGTCCGACTGATACTGGATTGAAAATGAAGTATAGCCACTGCTGGTTCCCGGACCGGCTGCTGCTTCCACCGCCTCGACTGGAGCTGGAGCTTTCGGTCACAAGCTGGGCTGAAACGTTCCAATTACCTCCCAGAGCTGATGAATAGTCATCCATGTTGGAAGCGTACAGCGTGGCAGTTGCGAAGAGGTGCTTTTGTCCGTTCAAGTAGTCCGCAAGTAATCTGGTGTCCCTGGTCCGGGCCACGACTGGTGGGACGAGCCATCGGTTGACTCCAACGGTGGGCGGCGGCTGGACGACGATCTCGACATTGGCCTGATTTGAACCGGTCATGATTTGTTGTTGATTCGTCTTCATGAACTTCTCTATTTCCGATGAGAATTCGAGCAAATTAGAGCTTCTAATAAAGCGAGACCAGCTTCTAATAAAGCGGTATTACTGTCTTTGGTAGCGGAAATAACAATTCGAGGACACCAAAGAAGTGGAATGATTTTTGTTATGACGGCAAGGAATGTGCCATTCTTGTAGTGGTTCGGCCAGGTATGGAGCTGATGAGGCTGAATTAAAGTCGGCATTATGTACTAGAAGTACTTTTTCCTCCGGCTTGGTGTGGCGTACTCACTTGAGAGACGACCGTGTGCGGGCGATGCCCACATCATCTGCGAGATGCAATTTGGGGCATGTAGCATTGATTCTGTACTGAAACAAGATCCAGAGGTCGCTCTTCGATGCCTTAAGGCGAAGAGTATCACTACTGCATCCGAGACTTCAAGGGACGGCCTCTTCCGTTGGCGTTGGCGCTGCGATGAGGCTCTTGCAAGACATCCCACAAGCCATTGTGCAATAATTGATCCGAAATTCTTCGGGTCCACCTTAAATTCCCCGAAATACGCCACATAGGAGATATTTATTTTGGGGTCACCAATTCCGGTGTGTTTATACAGGTGTGAAATTAAGTGCAAGATTTCTGCGTGGCATTTTCGAGCATGTATTCCTTTTGCAACGCGGGACAGCATATCCAAGATCTTCTCGACAGCGGTGTTTAGAATTTATGATAAGGGTCAAGCATGTCCTAATCAGGCTTCAAGCAGCAATTCTAGCCGAGAAAAGAAGAGGTTGAATCTTACTGATTATGTATACTGTAGCGAGTACCTCAGCATTCGAATGCTGAGTTCCTGAAATGATGAAATCTGGTATTTTTCGTGGCTTGACAGGTCTCAGATTTCACTGTTAGGGATGGAACGCCTCATCGCTAATCACAAATCCAAGGCGCGAATACGCAAGGTTTAGATCTATCTACCTGCAAGGTGGCTTTGTTCCACACAGACTCTACCCATTGTAGTTGTCAGGGATCTAGCTACGGCTTCTTGTATTCTTCAATCCGCATTGTGTAATATGTGCTGACTAGCCGTTGAAATAATTATTTCAACGAACTAGTATGAATTTTGGCACATCCGCCATGGTATATCAGAACCGTGGCAGAACAAACAGTAAGCTGAGGCTTGTTGTCACAGTTTTCACTGACGCCCGAGACGCCCACGATTCATAATTTATGCTCTGTCCCGAAGATCGAGTTCCTTGGATTTTCAGCTGACATGCTTCCATCTGCATTCGTTCACGTTCACATGGGATGTTCGTTGGGACTTGAAACAGCATGAAATACGGCTGTGACTTTTAACAATTCAAAAGTAACGATAATTTTGAGTGTTTCCACATTACTCTTTGTGGTACTCTTTAGGTATCAAGGGCAAGAGGTACCTAGGTATCTAGCAAAAATTGCGGACCAAAATTGTGCACAAGCAGTTTAGGGTTTTACAGCAATTCAGCAAAAGCAAACCCCTGGAAATTGACACTTTCAAAAACCAAGGATTACGCCCAGAGTCGAGAACCCTTTGATCTTCCATTATTCCTCAAGTGTGGAGTTCCCTACAAGGCAGTCACTCATCGAAATTGTGGGTGATCTGCTCACGCCCGGAAGAGTAGTGGGACTAGTCCAGCGCCGGTAAAGAAAGATCCAATGAATCACTAATCAATGTCGAAAATGCTCTAGATGAGAGCTAGTCGATAGGACCGGCGTCGGCACTCGAGACTGTATTTCTCGACCACTGAGAACCTTGTGACAGGTTGCCTTAGGTAAATGACACTGTCGACACAGAGGCTAGTGGCCTAGACTAGCTCAGATGAACGTACTCTTCGAATGTCTTAGAGATACCCAAACGTATGTTTGTCCCTTGAATCAGCAGTTAAAGAAACAGCATGTATATGAATTTCTGTGTCGCACCGAAATATCTTGCGGTATACTCCGTCAACAGGTCCCAGTTTTTCAAGTATGTCAAAGTGTGCTATATACTCAGAGTATCGTCACACCTGATCACCCGGACAATCACTTGCAGAGTGGGCGTTGAGTGACGGATGATGCTTGAAAACGAGAATTGAACCTGGTGATGCAACCACTTCTACACTGTACACACAAGCTGAAGTGATGTGGGCCATGATGTAGATATGTGGGAAACTCTTGGCAATTCTAATTTGGGAGGCACAGATTCTGAACGCGTCGCTGTCATGTTCAGAAACATTTAAGTGCTCAATCCTCGACCACGATTAGATAATACACAGTGAGAAATACAATTTCAAGAAGTAAATGAAAAGGTAAAATACTAATACAAGTCTCCGATCTCCGAAAGCTGCCCACTAGTGGGTAGATCCCAGAGCAGAAAATGTGCCTTACCTTGGAAGCACCGACCAGAATACTCGAGTTGGTGAGCATTCTCCAAAGTATGACACAAAATGAAGCCAACTCGTATAACCCCCATCAATATGGCGCTTGTCCAGATATGATCTGAAATCAAGAGCATCCTGGTCGCAAAGTATGACTCTGTAGACAGCAGCTTACTCCTGCATAGGGTACTCCTCTCCAAGGTCTAAATCTGACAGGCGGTACCGAGGATTGACTTTATGCATCGCTATCATTCCCATCACGTTTCGCTCCCACGATTCCAAATAGTGAGACCTGCTTTGAAGTATCATTCTGATTCGTTTGACGCATGCCACGGTCTCAGATTTGACCTTTTCAAGCACAACCAGGGGGTCTTTCTGCTCGCACTTGACCCTGTTGTGAATGTAGTTATGTGCTTCTCCAACCGCCTCTTCCTTGTAAAATCTGTGGTGTCCCGTTAGTGAAAAGCTAGCCTCCCTTGGGTTTCATACGACCTACGACAGCACATCATTTATGATGTTGATGTAAATTGCCATGTCAGGTAGTGCCTCCAAGAACGATCCTAGGTCCGGATATCATGTTTTCGGGTAGCTGAAGCAGGCGTATGTGACTGTGAGGCCAGACATGTTCCGGAAGAAGTATGGAAAGGATGAGCTGGCTTGCGTGACGATCATGTCTTGAAATTCTGGTCGTGTGTCTAAAAGATTACTAGACACGAAATCGAGGGTAGAGGTGACGATCATGTTTGCTAGTATGGGATCCCAGTAGTCCCATGTTTCCTTCATGAGGGCTGCAGTTACGCGCAGGAGGGGCGTAGGCTGTTCCTCTCCGGCGAAGAATCTTCGTTGATAACCCTCCGCCTCAGCTCTGAACTCGCCTATTCTGTCGTCTATGAGGACAACAAGCCATGTGTATATACCGATATATGCTTAAGTTTCAATCGGACTGCCGTAGGCGGACTGCCATAGTAGCACAACTGTGTGACAAATTATTAGGCATTGTTAGTTTGCTTTTGCGCCTGCACAACGTTGATCTAGTGCTCGAAATTGGAGTTGCTCACACAAGGTAAGGATAAGCCAAGCGTGACGCCTTTGGCAGAAACAGTGTTGTTGATGTAGTCCAGCCCAGTAGCGTCCGCTTTTTCCTGCATGACCTTGTGGAGTTTAGCGACGGCATCGGCGTCCAAAGACACAGCAGCCACGTAATCGATGTCTTGGAGTAGAGAATTACAAATAGGTTGAAGAAGATCTTTGAGTATCTCCAGATGAAGTTGGCGTCGCGGGTCATAGCCATTGCCGCAAAGGCCTCGTCCAGCAACGCCGCCGAGATTTTGTCCCATGACTGCCCTGACACGGCGTATGAAGCAGAAAAGGATTAGAAAAATACGTCGAAGAACACCATAAGTTCTTGTTATAGCACATATGCATCTTTATTTATACAGGTTCTCGAAAGAGAACCAGGACAAGTAGCACTAGTTTACGATGAGTAGTTTCTGTAGAAAATGTGGGAAAAAGCGGTAGATTCAGAAGTTCTAGCTACAGGTCCCTCAAGGGAACACCCACTATTTATAGCTAGATGAAATCCTCTGAAAAGATTCTAACAAGGGATGTTAACAAGGGATGATAGCAAGGGATGACTAGTATGTATTTCAACACACCCCCACGGGCCTAGTCATCCTCTGTACCAAACTGTACAACAAACCAACTTGCATTACAAAGCAGTCCAAATCGGAACTGGTGATAGCTTCAGACACGGTAGCCACGTAGTCTGAATTTCTCCATCATTTTCTTATGCCCACCCCTTGCCAGCGGCTTGGTGAGGCCGTCTGCTAACTGGTCCGTAGTGGGAACCCATACGGTGTGAAGGGTGCCCTTTGCAACTTCGTCCCTAATGAAGTGTTCCTCTAGGGGTATATGCTAAGTTCTTCTATGGAACTCTGGGTTATTGGCGAGTTTGATAGAACCCTGATTGTTACTAAAGATTGTAACCTTTATAGGTATCCGAAGCTCTGTAAAGAGACTTCGCATCCAAAGCCCGGCCTGGGCAACCTTCCCTATGGCGTGATATTCAGCGTCCACTGTGGACAGCATTACGCGCGCGGCGCGCTTTGAAGCCCAATCAACAATACTATTGTTAATACGGACTATGAAGCTGTAGGTCGAGCGGCCGGTTGCTTTATCTCCTTTCCAGTCTAAGTCACACTAGCACTTAATGGATAAGTAAGGCTTGTGATTGTGGTCCTTTAGACGGAATTTATGGTTGTCCTAGTATGGTTAAGCCGGCAAATCGGCCTGCCCAATCTCTAACCTAATTAATGTAGTATGCTTAAAATAGCGCAATGCGTATATGATTATGATAAGGTTATCGTGAGATGGGTTGTGGCTGTATCGGGACAATATATTGATGGCGAAAGCGATGTTAGGTCTTATAAGGCATATCGCGTATATCATAGACCTAACGTCAGACTAATACCCTTTGCGGAAGGCCGCTGTTGCTTTGCTTTTATTAGGTATAGCCCTAATTATCGAACCGGAAGCAATGGGGGTTCTGGCTGGCTTGTCCGCCTGCTTTCTGGACTGTAAAACGCGGTTGATATATGCGTCTTGTACTAGTAAGACTATGCGATTAACGCGGTCTCTAACTACATGCACCCCCAGAAAATAAGCCACCTGCCCTAAGTCTTTGATTTTAAGATATTGATGCAACTGCCTTTTAAAGTCAGCTATAGCGTCCTTGAGAGGTCCGATGATAAGGAAATCGTCTATGTAAGTGACGATAATAAGCTTTATGCTGTAATTGATGTATACAGCATTATTAGAGATTAATCTGACGAAGCCGAGGGCATTCAGCACCTCTTTCATGCGCTTTTGCCATTGACGTAGCGCTTGCTTGAGTCCGTACAATGATTTGCATAGCTCAAGCACCTGATCTTTAAGAGGATCAAAGCCGATATTATTCTCTTCTGGGTACTGATCGAAAAAATCAGCAAAACCCGTAGGGATTTCCATTAGAACCCTCTCATCAAGATCGCCGTTCAGAAACGCTGCTATTACATCGATTTAATCGACCTCCCAATCGTAGAAAGCAGCAAGCGTCAAGAAAATCCTCCAAGTGCTAGATTTAGCAGTTGAAGCAAAGGTTTGATCAAAATCAATGCCGTAACGTTGCTCAAAGCCACGGACAATAGTCCGGACTTTATAACGGACAACATTACCCTCTTTATCAGTCTTCTTTTTGGCCACATCTTTGCATGTAAGCGCACGCTTACGCCTATCACGATCCACAGCCTTAAAGACCCTTAGACGGAGGAGGTTGCGAATCTCTTCGTGCAGCGCTTTCAGCCAGTGTTGACGCTCTGGGCCCTAAAGCGCTTCCTTCAAGGTTAAGTCTTTTTGAGACTCCTCGACGAATAAAGCAAAATGTAGCTCATTGCGTAAGGCCCGTCTATACGCTTGTCTGGAGTAAAAGGCCTCTTTAGGTTCTAAACCTTCAGAGTCTCCAGAAGCAGCGCTGGCGCGTGTAGCATGCGTAGGCTGCTTTCGGCGTTGACAGGGTCGCGAATTGGGCGCAGCAGTGCAGTAATCTTCAGGGTGCGCGACTTCTATAGAGTCTTGAGCTTCGTCCCCAGCACCTTCAATTTCTTGCTGCTTTTTGCCAGTGACAGTCCTCTCGATGATTATAAGGCTGGAGGTTATAATAACCTTCTGGCTGGGCGCGCCGGCTCGATTTGGCGCATACACTTGAAAGATGTGGAAAGGTTTCGTCACATCAGTATACAGCCAGCTCAAAAGAATCCCTTTTTCAGCCCTAGGATCCAGCTTTTGCCCTGTAATGCGCCTTTCTTTGGGTATATGGATATACACCGCTGACCCAGGCGCAAAAGCGAACTGTAAGTTCGGCTTATGATAACCTCCCAACAGCTCTGTCATCAAGCCCTCGTATGGGGTTATCTTAAAGACTCTGCTGCGGTTATTCATAGTAAAATTCGCCATCTTAATAGCTGAATCGAAGAGATGAGACCAGAGGAACGGTGGTACAGCGCCTGCTATAGCCCAAGTCCTCATCATCTCCACCACCACACGGTTAGACCTCTTAAAGGGTCCATTTTCTTCCGGTGTATATAGGGAACTAAACTTAATAACAAAATTCAGATCCATTGCTAGCTATTTAACGGCTTAATCGAGGAGTTCGTTTCCGTTATCCATTACAAGGACCGCGATCTTCCCCTTCAGAACGTGCGTAATCTCTTTAATAATAGAGCACACCCCCTAAGGACCTATTCCGGGTCCAATTCGGGTGGTGCGGCCGATTCTGAAGCCATACTTCAGCTCTATAGCAATAATGCCACGGCGTTCCTCATTCACACCCTCTATGGTGTTAAGGAAGCTATCTATAGTCCAGACAGCACCTCCTTAATCAGGCGTTTCAAAGCCGAAGGAGGGTCGCCAGCGGAGGCTTTTGCTCATCTCACAAGGGTCGCAGATAAGGTCTAAAGCTAGCGCTTCAACGTCTTTGGGGATTCCTTTAACGTACTTAGCCGTCTCTCTAATGACAGCCTCGCTCTTATGCCCAAATCTAACGTGCTGCAACGCCAGATCAAGATCTTTTAAGGGCTATATTTCCGCAGATTCGAGATCTTCGTTATCATAGGTTAAAAAGCTGTATAAATTATAGTTCTGCTTAATCTGGAAAGTATTATCCACAATGCAGATTACAGACCCAGTTCTTATAACCAGCTTATAGCCGTCCATCTTACAGCCTTTCTCATAGAGTTGCTGGAGGCTGATAAGATTGGTCGGAAACTCGGGCTGAAAATAGACCTTTCTTAGGTCCAAGGAATAAGTGACCTATCCGTTGATTTAGCAATGAATTGTCACCTTTCCGTACCCTTAAGGAAGTCGTCTTCCTCCCCCTATAATAATCGCAGGGTAATCGTCTCTCTGGTAAAAGGATTTAAACCAGTGACATCGGTTAAAGATATAGCAGCTGGTGCCAGAATTAAGCTTGATAGCGTTGATACTATGATCTTTATTGCTCCTAATAGAATAGAATGAGTAGTACACGCTTCGGCCTAAATAACCAGACTTATCTGTGCCATTTTGGGCTTCGGCAAAGTTTGCACTCTCCTCCTCCTTCTTCTAACCTTTTCCGATATTGCCATTCTTCTTCTGCTTTTCTATCCACCAGGCTGGTACCTTTAACGGGTGGAGTTTAAAGCAGGCTTCAACACTATGTCCGGTCATGCCGCAGTTCGAGCAATATTTCTTCGGCTTATTAGAGCCCCTCTTTCGACAGGACTTATTTTGTCCCTTGCTTTTATCAACAAAATGGGCAGACTCGCTTCTGACACCACCTATAACTCTATTTTCGTCTTTAAAGTCTTGTTAAACGGCCTCAGTCAGAGGCGGGATCCTATCACGGAGTTTGCGCCGCATCTCTATTGCCCAAGAGGGATATTCCTCTTCCGTACAAGTAACGAACTAAAGGGAATACTCAATCGGGTCAACAACGCACCCGTAATAGGTCAAAGTCCTCCTAACACTCTCAAAAGCAGCTACAAACTTCTAAGCGCTTGCAAACTGGCTAGGCCGGAAAGAGCGCAACTAAGTAAGTAGGTCTTAATAGTGTACAGGACCAATACCCTGACAAGCACCTAACAGCTTAATCAGGGCAACACACGGGTCCTTAATACCCACAATAAGATCGGTCATCTCCTGGGTAATAGATCCGGTGATCATGCTAAGCGCGTCACAGCGCTTTCGCATCACAGAGCTGATAATAGCTCTGGAGTAATCGATAGGGGCTCTCAAAGCCATATGCTGATTTGGGTTGAATAAGCTGTTCAGCTTCAGTTCAAAGACTTCAGCTAATACATCATAAACCCCGTTACTAACGGCACAGTTTTTAATAGCTGTAATCCAGACGTTAACGTTATTCGGTATGAGCTTTTCGTAGTCCTTCAGAAATCAAAGCTTCACTTATTTATAAGGCTTTTCTCTAACTGCGAGGGGACCGCGCTAAGGATCATCACCAGGGTCATCATTATCATCAGCACTTTGATCTGTGCCGTAATCTGACCCCTCATACCTACTGAAACTAGAGTTCAGTGGATAGCCGCGACCGGAGGACCTCAAAACTCCATATTTTATCGTCGGTGAGATTGTTCGGCGCGATCTAGCGCCAGCTTTCAAAGTATAGCTGGCGTAAGCCGGCATCTCGTCTTTAATATCGAGGGCGTAGCCAGACTCTTCAAAGGCTTTTGCAGCTACGACGCGTTGGCGCCGGGCGGTATTAGCCTCTCTAATAAACTAATCAGGGTCATCGACCTAATCCATCAGATCATTCATCAACTTCCTGCGAGAGAGAAGGTTACTCTCTTAAGCTTCAGTTGCAGCCGGCATACCAGCTGGTAGCTGCTCAGGGACTTCCTCCTTCAGGACCGTAACTTCGGGTCCCTCCTCAGCAGTAGCAGGCGCGGGCTCAAATGATGAAGCCATCACAACGTTGATCTGTTGTAACGATAGCTTCAAGCCAGCGGGCTATTCTTTGATAATAATAGTGCTCAGATAGAGCACAAACGATAGCTCAGATAGAGCGTAATCAACAGCTCAGATAGAGCGAAAAACGATAGCTTAGACAAAGCGAAATCGTACAGAAACTATGAGTACTCAGACAGAGTACAAACAATTGCTCAGACAGAGCAAAAAACGATAGCTCAGACAGAGCTTGATCGTATAGAAGGTCAGGCTCAGTAAAGAGCTCGATCGTACTGATAATGTGTAGAAAATGTGGGAAAAAGCGGTAGATTCAGAAGTTCTAGCTACAGGTCCCTCAAGGGAACACCCACTATTTATAGCTAGATGAAATCCTCTGAAAAGATTCTAACAAGGGATGTTAACAAGGGATGACAGCAAGGGATGACAGCAAGGGATGACTAGTACGTATTTCAACAGTTTCCTTCCCCGCGGCCCCTTTCTCATGGCCAAGACTAGAATTAATTCCATGAAAAGTCGTTATGCATAACACCATCAGAAAATGTAAGATCTCGAGTCTATTAGGCATCGGTGCCGCCGTGAGATCTGGGGACTATACACTGTCTCAGTCTATTCAGGTTCTTTTTAGATATAGCGCGGCCGGTATCCACCAAATTTGCCATCACATCGGCCTAACGCAACCAGCAGAGATCTTTCAGCTCTTTGCATTTCTGGGATTCTAAGACACTTCGAGAACCAAAGAACGTTTGCAGCCGAGCCTTCCAGACCAATTAGCTCCGAGTCCGACCGCCCAGCTGCATGAAAGCCCTCCTTTCCACCAGCCTGACCATGGGTAGATCCTCGTTACGAACCTACGCTTGTACTTTGTGCGCCTACCTCTATGAACCTTTGTGTGCATAGAATGCCACATCTAATATATCAAAGGAGCAATTATGCCACGACTCACATCATCAGACAGGCCCGGCGCGATGCGATACCGAAAGCTGGCCAACCCTGGACAGGACGTTCGTTTGCTGGAAATTCTTTCTGGCCAAAACGCCAGAAGACGCCATCGTTTGCAGGCTCGTGACTGTCTCCCTCGATAGGCTGGACTCGGGATTTCTCGCCATGTCTTCGCTCATCGGCGATCTCGAGGTCATCGAAACATTTTACATCGACGGCAAACTGATCAGCTTTTCATCCCACAAGACCGAAGGCCTAAGATGCATGCGAAACAAATTCTACTCGAGTTCAAATCAACAGAGAAGGAGCTGGCCATATTCTGATTGCGAAAAATCACAAAGCACCAAGGTCAGACTACCGCAGCGGTTGTTCAACTTCCTGCGAAATCGAGACCCTGGTCTTTATGTCTGGCTCGACTCCATCTGCATAAACCCGAAAGACGACGACGAAACAGTTCGGCTCAAAGAAACGATGAAGAATATTTATCGGGCAGCAAAAGTCGTCACTGGGTGGCTAGGACCCGCGACAGAAACCACTGACGCTGGATTGTCAGTATTTAGCACAATCGACGAATACATACCACGATTCTGGGGTGACCCAGGAGAAAAAGATCTGCACATTGATAATTATGCACCTACACACGAATGGGTTGCTGTACCTGCAGTCAGCGATCTTTGGAAAGACGGCGATGACGGTACGTTGGCATTCATGCTACCGCACTGGGTAGGAGCCAATGATTTCATGACTCGGTCCTACCTTCAAAGGCAGTAGATACTTCAAGAGCTTTCCATGGCAAACAACACAGAATTTATGATTGGCGAACGCATCGTCTCCTGGAGAGCGATCTTGAGGGTGAATCGAATGCTTGAGGAGTTCAAAGACAACGAGTCCAACATCTTTCCAACCAAATATCGGCCAGCAATCGCGGAGCTACCTCTGGGGACAGTATACAAACTCCTTGAAGAATTAATGAGGCGTAAGCAAAGACTGAGGTCTATTCCTAATCTTGCAGATCGTTGCGGCAACATGTTTCCTTACAAGGCGGTTGCGGACACGATCGAGGCCAAGCACATGACGTAGGACATCTCGTTGGCAGGCCCTGACTTATTCACCATCAAGTCTGAAAATTCGAGTGGAATGTTCACCCTTTACTTCTTTGGCATTTTTGTGTGTTCAACCATTCTGGGTCACATAGCAAGGTGTGTCTCACATGAGACATAGGTATCCGGGTTCCGGATTCCGAACTTTACCCACTATGCCATTTGTAATATACTATCTTTCAGCCCGCTTGACTAAGCTTTCACGCAACGTAAGTACTTTTGGATATAGACGCGGTCACATGGACCTTAGTATCATGCAGTCGATCTAACCATTCTCTCGCAGAGCCCAGTGACCGACTGATTAGGTGATCGGGCGCATACATAACTTTGACACCTTCGAACCGAAATGCTAACCAAGAGTATTTCTTGATACAAAAAGGACTGATTGGAGTGAAGGCTGGTGTAGATAAGCCAGTCGAGTGCATAGCGTGCCTGTTAATTCGAGTGTCCTCTGGACCTCAACGCCTTCCATCTTGACCTCCAGCAGGACGACCTTGCCCATACGACGATGAATCCAGTTACGTAGTCAAACACGGCAAGTTTCCCGGCAAATTGAGTTCTATGGAACTGTAATGGACACATCATGCAAAGTTTTCATTCAAAATGCACTGACCTTGCCTTTGTTTGCGCCCATTCAAATGACCTTCCGTCGCAGGATCAGTCCCACGACAGCGCAGAACATCGCTCCAAATAGGCGTGCATACTCCTTGACTTTGGCAGGATCTGATCTTAGAAGCTGTGGCGTTCGATTCTGCCAATGTACTTCCTTCTCCGTGTTCAGATTCTCATGGTGACTGTCTGCATGGCTTGCAGCCACTAGTAGTTCCGCCCCATGACCCAGCTGTCAAACCAGTTCGTGCTGCTCATGACATGCTTTATCAGTCTTCCTGCCTTCTCCAGGATCACCTCGGCTCGTCCTGAGACAGCGGCAACATGTTTCTTTTTCTTCTTTTCAGCCATCTGTTGCACTTGCGCAAGCCAGGCGAGATGCCAAGTGAGTCGAATCCCCCGACGCCTACAAGAAAGTTAAAATGACCTCCAATGGCGCTGTACTCACCTGTGGATACAGACGAGAGCATGCTTCGGGATATGACCGGAGTGTCCGTAATTGCTACGTTTCTACCAAAAGTCGTCTCGACGCCCCAAGGAAAATAGAAATCGGGAGTGCAACTATCTCAAAGCCAATTATCTCAGAGGTTATGACTCCAGAAGTGGTCGTGTTACGGGAAAAGCTCCCAAAGGTACGTGCGATGCTCCGAAAGGCGCTACCAGACGATGCATGACTGATCTTAGTGATGAGTGGAGCAGGTGGTAAGACTCTTGCTGGAGTCGTCAGTGCAGACAGCTGCGCATAAGTGTGCAAGTAAAGGAGGCGCCATAGCACTGGATTGGAAATCAGGGGGAAAACCGAATGGTGGAGGGGGGGGGGGGTTACCTCGTCACTTGCTGACCTTCAAATTAATCAGAACATGTGACGAGTGAGCACCCAGTACCACTTTCGCTAGCGTGATCTCTCCGGCACTGGTGGGAGATACTGCAGTATGTTATCCGATGTCAGCTGACGTCCAGAAGCGCCGCTTGAGATGTAAGTTGGTCCAACCAACGTGCCTCGCGAGGGCGCATGTAGAATGCAAACCTGCCAACCGATACCCAGCATCAACGTGTTGCTGACCTGAACTTTCCACGAGGACTCACGAAGGATGGCTACGAGCTGCATTTTGGCGTCAATCGCGTCGCGCACGCGCTGTAGATTCAGAAGTGGATGCCGTTGCTGCAGAGGACGGCGAGGTTGCGTGGGGAGGCACGCGTGATTCCGATCTCGAGCTTGGCGCTGGTGTTTGCGCCGCGAGGGCATGGGGTGGTGTTTGAGGAACTCAAGACGACGCAGGACTATTGGATTTTGGGCAAGTGGCAGCGGTATGCCCAGAGTAAACTGGCGAATTTGTTGTACGGGAGGGAGCTCGCGCGTCGATACCCTGAGATTTTGACGCTGGTCATCGATCCTGGTCCTAGCAATATCGGTCTGGTGACAGGCCTTGGAGTCTTGGACAAGATAATCGTGTACTTGGGAAATATCAATAAGTTTCTTGAGGATGGCCAAGGCCACTTAAGTCAGATGTGGGCTGCCGGCGTGTCTAAGAACAAGGTGAAGCAAGGAGAGTTTTATGAGCCTGTGGGACTGGACAGAAGAGGAGCTCAAAGCATGGATGGCCTAACAATGGGACCTCTCGGGTCTCAAGAGCATATTCACATGGAGGATTCCATGGCGCAATATTCAGCGTCCTGTACATGCCCTGAGCATGGAAATAATGTAATTAGGTGGCAAAGGGCCTTGAAGTTCAATCCATCTGCTCCTCCGTAAGCTCTTCCAGCTGCTGCTGATTCCGAGCCACCTTCCGCCGCCGCAAGAAGGCAGTATTGTTAGCCAAAGTCTCGAACCAGAGATGTATGATGATGAATGTGAGCGGTATGATGAGCGTCACAAAAATCCACCACCAGTGCGTAATGGCAAGAACAAGACCGTCGGGGCTGACGAAAATCGTGCTGAGGAAAGACTGCCGGCAGTTTGTCAGTTGCTATGGGATATCGATAAAGTGATGGGTTCACTGTGTCAACGTCAAGTAAAATGCAAATGCACATTTACAACTCTCAAGCTGATCTGGGTTGGAGGCAATGAGTCTCAACGGAAACAATTTCGCCAACTTACCAATGCAAGTGTCGATACAGACGAGCCGTTTCTCTGGAACTGTACAGCAACCTCGATGGTGAAATTACTCAACCGTCTATTCAATTGTGGGAGAGATCCACGCCGCCGTAGCGGTATCGTTTTTTGGAGACGATAGGTTTGCTAAGGCGGAATGGACAGGTAAGCATGTCTACTTTTCTTCCTATATGTGTAGACTGGGAGGAAGAGGAGACCAGAGCCAACACCACACCAGGCTGTCGCATCGTGAATATGAGAGACCTCAAACTTACCGAGTTCCTAATACGACCCATTGTCCGCTCCAAATATAAGTTCACACACCGCGCCCAGAACTCACACGTCGAGTGCTGCAGCTTGAAAATCTCCGCGGACTGAGGCCCAAGGACTTCGCTGCTTTGCTGGCGAGTATGCTGTTGATGACCTCCACCGCGTCTGTGAGGAGATGTCAATCGGGATCTTTGTTGTGCTGTCCTGGTGGACGCCGCAGCCACCTGAAGGTGGTGAATGTGCGTCTGTAGGCTGTGAATGTCTCGCAGGATTGACTTCCAATGAGCGGCAAGCTCCTCGAGTTCGATCGCGACTTCGGTGGTGTTGCTGTCATCATCGTTCTGAGCTGAGGGTTAGACTATGGGTGTCTACCTCTCTAGTAGGTGGTCTTAATCAGGGGCATATTGGGGACATACTATGGCTTGCATTTGGCTACGGTATTTTTTAATAGCGTCTCGATAGAAGTTGATAATCTCATCTACTATGAGAGTATCCATGAACAGCGGATTCATCGCCAACGCTTGTAAGCTGTGAATAGTATTTGATATGCGTTTTCGGAGTTTCTCTGGAAAGTCTAGAAAAAAGTAGGCCGTGCCGGTGGATTCGGCGACAGTGAGAGTAGTGGATCTTAGGTATCGGGTCTCCCATGTCCAGGTATACGGCGAATAGCCTAGAAAAATCGATTAGAGCTCTTGCGAATTAATTGCAGACTGATCGAGTTGTTGTTTGACTTCATACCTTGTGGTGATGGGGCTTGTGTGACTCTAGTCTCCTCGAGGGGAGTAAGAGGAAACCTTGGGTTCCGCGTATGCGCGGCCAACGCCATCTCACGTGGCGAGCTTGAAGGCGAGAATGGCTCATCATCACTGTCATAAACTTCGTGCATCGTGCTTGAGCTTGATTTGGAGTGCAAGGTCTCGATGATATCTGGCAGGGACTTTGCCATGACCGAAGGGCTGACCCGGTCGTCATCTCGTGACATAAGAAAGCTGATGAAAGTCAGCACAAGGCCGCCGTAGTCGTGTTCTTGCAGACGTATGCCTATCTTCACGTTCTAGTACTCACAATAATTTTAAGGAACGAGGCGTGGATGGTTGGAGGCCTTGCCAGCAAGAGTCCTCGTCGTCTGATTCAAGCTGGTTTTGCAGATCGACATACTGCCTCAACTCTTCAGAATTTGAAATTCGATGCGAATCTGTATGGACTGTTAGCTTCAATGCATTTAGTACTCGGATTTGCAGCTGAATTCAAACTCACCAGAAGCTCTCTGGCCTCCAATTTCCAGCACAGTAATCTCCCCCCCTCCCCCGAGCCACTCGCCGTCCGTGGCCGTGCGGCCCGTGCCCTCATCGACCGGACATGGCGGCCGGAAGAAGATCGATTCTGTCAAGTCGCCCATGGCCGTTCGTGGCGTGTTGGGGCATTGGAGACGCTGGGGTACATAGACATGTAGATATACGCCTAAGGGGCTTTCAGGAGGTAGCACCTCCACGTGAGATGAAGTCGGTGAACCGAGCGGGGGCTTTTTGACTTCGTTGGCCAAACACAACCCCCGATAGAAGTGGACTCGCTTAAGTGTGGACCAGTCTGTTTGTGCACCAATCAGGTGTCTATGCCGTTTGACGTCGCCTTTCATGCAAGGCTGACATGTTGACCACTTACTACGTACCTGAGCAGTCCCGTTCTCGGAGGTCACAGCCTTGTAGCTCAGTACTATTACAGTTGAGAGGAGTAGCGCCGGCTCCCGTGTACGGCCCTTCACGCAAGACAATTCTGGTTGTGCTGTAGATGTTCAAATTCGACTGCACTTGCCAAGGAAATGGCAACATTATACCTCACCGAATCCCTTTCTCCACTCGACGCCGTTGTATGCACGCACCAACCGTCATGGTGTTTTTATGTATGCCCGTGTCCGGCGACTGCTTCGCCTACAGATGTGTCCCTTTCGCCTTCAATACTCCTCAAATCAAATCCAAATTTGAAGATCCATACAACAGTGCATCGCCCTCCCGTCGCGCCCATAAAAATCCATTTCGAATATCAATGTGGTATAACGCTCGTCCGTAAGCAGGGACGCCTGAACCCAATCCCAAAGAAAAACCCAAAATCAATGACCCATCAACACACCAAAGGAGTCACAGGACTTATTGAACGCCTGCATCCATCACCCGTTCTGAAATCGTAAAGCCTAATTTCTCCGTCTTCACTCCCGGACGCCATCAATGCATCGGAGATAGCAACGGATGTCACAGGGCCCGTGTGTCCGACAAATGTTGACTCGCATTTGCCGGAATTAGCGTCCCAAATCTTGACCAGGCTGTCGTTGGCCCCAGTGACCATCCTCAGACTGTCGCATTCGACCGACCAAATACCTTCGAGGTGGCCCCAGTGGTTGCGGACGACAGTAGCGTTGGTGGTATCCCAGAGTTTCAGCGACGCATCCAGCCCACCTGACACAATATACCGGGCGGGCAACGGACGGTCTGGGTGGTCGACGAAACCGGGGCCATAGGTAGCCCGCAACTCGACGTCGGAAACCTGGCCAGTGACTGAAGAGGGACTCTGACCGCTGCCTACAGACGAGGTCTCGACAGCATCATGAGCAGCAGTGCTTGGATCCTCATCGGGCTCGAAGTCACGAGGAAGAGCGAAGACCTGTTGGACATGGCCGACATGGCCTTCAAACACCCGGATGATCTCATGGGTATCTAAATCCCAGAGTACAATAGTGCGGTCGTCAGAGGCCGAGAGCAAGGTCCGGCTGACCATGTCGACCTTGACATTGTTGACCCAATCTTGGTGGTGTTTCAAGGTGAAGGTCTCGGAAGTCCGAAAGTTGTAGACCCGGACGCTGTGATCAATGCTGCCGCTCGCGAAGATCTCGCCTTGGAAGTGGACGGAGATGACACCTTCGGTATGGGACGACAAGGTGCTGATGCACTTTCCTGTGCGCCACTTCCAGACCTTAACCGTTCCGTCCAAGCTACCACTCACGAGTTTGTGCTCGTCCATCTGTAGCGAGCGAATCCCGCGAGTGTGACCCGTCAATGTCCTGACGACTTGTCCTGTCTCCAAATTCCATATTTTGATAGTGTTGTCGTAGGAGCCGGTCGCGAGGGTTGTGTCGTCCCAAATTTGCAGGCAAGTCACGCCATTGCTGTGTCCCTTGAGCGTTCTCAAGGTGTGGCGCTTATTCTTCCAATTGGCTCCAATCACGTAGCGATCCCGGTAGACGTGCTTCCATGGTCTCTTCTGCTCAAGTGCATCCTCGCTTGACTCGACTGATTCTATCCTCGATGTACATCTGCGCTTCGAGGATGATGACTCGGTATCATCGTCCGCGGTTCGCTTGGGTGAGTCGAGAAGCTTGGGAGAGTTTGGTCGCGGGAGCGTCGGTAAAGATGTTGGAATCCGGCTGCCCGGGGCCTCCAGTTGCTGAGCCGAGGCAAGCTGGCGTCTTCTTGTCCAGTTGCGCAGCTTGTTCCTCTCCAGGAGGGGTAGGCCCCATCCACACTTTGTGCATTTTCTGTCGATATGTTGCTCGCACATTCTGTGCCAGACGGAGTCATCATCTGCCAGCAACCGCCACTGTCTCGAGACCTGGGCCGCCTTGCACAGAGATACGGTGTCGAGGTATGAAAGAATCTTGTCTGAGAGCTCGAAGGGTAAGGTGGAGAGAAAATCGATCTTCAGCTGGGCGTGGACCTCGCGGGACACCAAGCTTAGCTGAGGGAAGCACGAGGTTGACAGAATGCCTTGGATCATGAGCTCTCTGTGCTTGCCGGGTGCAGCAGAGAACAGGCTCCAGACGTGGGTGATGGCTTCTTGATCGGCCGAAGAGAGCTTCTCGAGCTCCTACATGGGTACTGTCAGCAAAAAGTCGCCTGAAGGGCGGCGAGTGGGTGGAAGAAAGCGACTCACACTCTGTATCATGGCCATCTTGTCCTCGTCGGCGGATTTTCGACATTTTGAGTCGGGATGATGCCGGTAGCAATATTTACTGTTTTGGGGCAAGGACTGAGGTGTGTGGGACGACTCGAGCTTGGTGATTGGGGCATATAGGCTGGGGACGTGCTCCTTGAGGTAGGGAGTGACAGCCTGACCAGCCAAATTGGAGGGCATGTTCATGTGGGCGAGGCGTGACCCGTTGTCGTTCCGGTCACAGTTGACTTCCTTCATCCGGGCTCTGTCGACGGCAGCGGTGGAGTCTAGCTCGCCATCATCCGTGGCTGGAGGAGTGGTGGGATAAAGTGTGCCGTTGGGAATGGCTGGAATTTGGAGTTGCTGGGTCTTCAGGGCCGCGCCAAGAGAAGGGCGGCGTGGGAGGACCGCAGAGGGAGCTGAACTGTCCGTGTCCATAACCATAGCGGTGTCGAGCGCAGGCTTGGGCTGAAGCCAGCCAGCCAGCCTGCAGGAGGGATGCTGTTCACTGGGCTGGGCAGGGTTCCAGAATTGGGCACGCAATGCTGTGACTGATTTCGCAATTCCTTGAGGCTTTGACGTTGGAGTCAGGCGTGGGCCCTGACTGGTCGCAATGTCTCGATGGCTTCGCCTCTGTTTCACTCGCGATCTCTCTGTTGCGTGTCGTAGAAGTCTCTGATGGCTAACACCAAGAGTCGAAAGGCGTCGTGTCTGTTTTTCGTCGTCTGTGGTTGGTGGCGGTGATTGAGAGTTTCGAGACGGCGGCGATGTATGTGGAGTCTTCTTTGTTCGCCTTTGGACTCTGGACGTGGAACAGAACCTAAGCAACACGGGCGATGAAGAGTCAGGGGTAAGCAGGTCGCCAAGTAGGGGTCCAGAAGGTATTGTATTGCAGGCAGAAGAATCGTAAAAGGATGTGCAAGGTGGGAATGATATTTGAAAGTCTCATTAGTCCAGGGCTGGCGCTCTTGTCATGCTAGCGAGGATTGCGAATTCGCACCTGCTCTGTCGCTTTTGCAACGGCGCACGCTTGGTTTCAATGTTCCCCACCACCATGGTCCCCGTCCTCCCTGTTCGCCACCCCTGTCAACTTAGAAGTCAACTCAAAGCAGTCCCACTCTTTCGATCGCACACTCGCATCTATCTATCTGCAAGGCTACTTCACCGTACAGAATGCCTAATACCTCTACACATATTCTACACTACTCTGTACTCACGCCGTCTTCGTATTGAACTTAACAGTCTTCTTCTCTTCCTGTCCTTTGAACGACTGTCAATCGGGCCACTACGCTCCGACATTCTCAGCAAGGTGCCAGGTGCGTCTTCACATCTTCACAAGGCCGACGTGATGTGTGGTGCTTTGATCTCAAAAGCACGTCAGCTCTCAGCCGCCGACTGCCGCATCTTTGCCGCCCCGAGGACCCGGGCTGCCGGAACCTCGTGCATACCCTGCCCCTGTCTGCCCTTCATTGATACCTGCTCTGAGATCGAGATAACTTTGAGATTCAACGGAACGGGAAGGGGGAAAACACAACAGATAGCCTCCTCGCTGGCTCACATGATTGCTATTCCTTCGACTTTCAGACTCCCAAATACTTAACGAAGTCCAAACTGTTACAACCACAGCCCAGTGTCCTCCTCTACACAGTCCTGACAGTACAGACTCGGATGTCGGTGCCATGTCTCAATCCTCAAAGGCAGAAAGGCAAATCTGCCACTAGTGCCGGCAACCATCGTGAGTTGTGGACCCTGAAATCTGGGGAAAGTGACGAAGGAGGCGCCGTCTACAGACCGTACACAGTTCAGGTCTGAACCCCCTTCACTTCCTAGGACATACACAGTGGATCCCTTTGTTGCTCGACCACGCAATCGATGTTCACCGTGTTCCGTCCAAGACCTTCCACGGAATATGGCGTGCGAAGCAAGGCCCTGCTGTTCTTGCCAATTCGCTCTTTGTTCCGCTTGTCCTGGTTGTGTGTGCCCTCTCGCATGAGAAGGTCACACCACGACCCACACCTCTCTCCGGGCACCCATTCCCGCAGCCTGCAGCCCAGCCAGGCCACAGCCGCCATCCGCCCCGACGGCCGCCAACGATCCATACCGACAGACGCGCTGTGGAGACCGTGGTGGAGCTTGACGAAAGTTCGTGGGTTCGTCGACATCTGCCTCGCGGCTCGCCGTGCACGCCACAGCCTCTCAGATCTCTTCAGAAACCAATAGTCGCGAGTCGCCTGTATAAGCTTTGAACGACCTGTGGTCAGTGCTTGTATGGCGACATCACGTCTTATGCCTTTGTCCCAGGAGGCGACAAAAACGTCTTTTCAGGAGGAAATTCGACAATGGCTAATTTCAAGCTTTTGAGACGCTCCCAAGCAATCAGTTCTGCGACGTTTCCAACCGTGGTCCACCATTTGCAATAGCCAGGCCAGATCTCGTCATCAAAGGGCCCGTGCAAATTGTTGACACGCCTCGACAGCACACAGCATCTCGGTCGCCTGTCAGCCTTGAGATCGCCAGTCCAGATGCCGCAATGCCAGTGCAAGACCGCTGGCTCAAGAGCCCTCGGATTCTGCACTCCTTCCAGTTGGCACCAGCGAAATGAGCCTGTCACAACATGCTAGGTAGGTCATCTAGCTCAAGGATCGTCTGCGTCTGGGGTAGTCTATCAGATGTGGGGTCAAACCAGCCTTGTGGGACAGTCTAATCCAGGTGACAAAGATGGCGCATTGGCTCCCCACTGGTATCTTACTTCCCGACCCCGACGTCGCCGCTGTTATCTGCAATTGTCTTATCTTTTCCATCAAGACGAACTCGAGTGTTCAGCAGCGTCTGACGAGTAGCGCGGTGCTTTAGCGGCGTGGGGTTTGTGATATCTGTTCGTGATTGTCACTATCCGGGCGTCTGGAGTTTTCTTGCTCGAGATTAGCGTACTAATTTGTGCCTTGTCTGAGCACGTGGCTCTCAAGTCAGCCTCGTTTGCTGCCTCGAGGCCACAAGCCACGACGGTCACATTCGTCATGGCGAGCCACCCCCTGAATTCAGCCTCGTGCTGTTGAGGGGAGCAGTGTCGGCCACCGACGTTCAAGTTGAAGACGATACAGAATGCTGACATCGTCACAAGTTTCATGTTTTTTTCCTCTACAGTGCGCGGGTGTCACAACAGTTGCTCCAAAGCGGCTGAACATCGACTTGCTGGAATTTGCTACTGTGGATAAAGTACGCCTTTCATCGACCCTCACCTTTCTAGTCTCGTATTAGCATCGCAATATATTTTTGTCGTTATACATACATGTCGGGTACAGTAGTAGCATTGTCATTTATACTTATTGAAGTACTCATGTCTTTGTCAAGGCTGCAAATCTGATATTGAAGGCTATTTCAGGTAGCCGATCTGACGTGCACCAACTACCTAGGTACGTGTATTGCTCAGTTTCGGCCACCTTGTGAAAATCAAGACTTGACACTTTTCCAGGCTCCAGCGACTTCAGATGGGATACTTCTCCAGAAGCTTCCGAGCCCTGTTCATCTGGTCGGTCTGAGTGGTGCACTCGTTGACCTGAGCCTCGTCGTGACGAACAACCTGCCCATCTTATCGCTCGAGCTGCATGTCGTAACTACGCCGCCATTCAGCTGCCCTCTCAAGTCCATGACACTGATAAGTCTCTTTCAGCGTGGTGTGCTGCTGTTGCAGCAGCTCCGTCAACTTCTGGCGCGTTCGACGGTCCTCTGAGGTCACATGGGCGCAATGACACTCGACCTCAACTGCATCGCCGTCTTTGACTGCATCGTCCCTGGGCTCGTCTTCTGCGACCGGCAATCCCTTATCTGCCACCGACTGGCATGGCGACAGAAGATTGCTCAGACACAGTCACGTTCTCGCGACTGGATATCTTGGCACGGTGATGCTCGCTGCTGGTCTCGGACTCGGCCTGGGATTTTGCGGTACTCACGCCAGCTGAGCCGATCGCGTTGTCAAGGAGTTCACCGACCTGCTCACTAGTCGTCTTCCGTCGCTTGTTGGGGGGAGCGTTGGAGGTAGCCCGGCTCTGCCTGCCCGTTCAAGTCTTGTAGTATCTGCTCAGAGTCTGAGCTGGAGGCGTTCGTCTTGGCAGTCTGCGGGTCTTCAACGCGTTTCTCGCGTTCTGACGCTTGCCCTTCCAACTATAGAATCGGGGCCTCGCGCTTACTGGGCTTGTGCACCGTTGCGCGGCTCGTAGGTTTGGGGGCACTGGACTCAACTCGCTGTCTCGTAGTAGGTCGTGGGGTTGTGATGTGAAGCGGAATCTCCAGCCTCTTGTTCCTTCCCCGCAAATCTTGTTGATGGCCTCTCTGAGCGAAGCTTCTTCCGGCGACAGTGGGAACTTGGCATACTCTGCGTAGGTGATGGTCAGATTCCAAGACGCATGGCAAGCGGCTGTGGCCTTTGCGGAAGCGACTCACTGTCGTCGAACAACACATGTGTCCACTCGTAGGCTGTCTCGGCGTCGGGGCCTTTTGGGACATCACTCTCGTGGCGGCTCTCCCGGATCACCTTGTGGCACAACGCCTTCTTGAATTTGTCCACTGGTGGCTTCTCAACATCGCAGAAAGGGGCTGATTGTTTGCGGGATAAGCGGAACCGCTCCTGGGCCTTGAAAAAGGCTCGTCATCCAAGACTCTTCGATGTCTTCGCACAAGCTCTCGATATGACTGCTGTCTATGAATTCGTATATGCTCTTCAACTCGAGATCTTCGGTCGTGGGCCATGGAACATGCTTGGGCCTGATGTTGAACACACACAAGTCCATGACACTTAGCACTAGACGGTTGACCATATGACCCGCTTGCGAGTCGATCTGCTCGTTCGGCCAGATGTGTCAGAGTGCGATGCGATAGGTCATAATATCGACTATGGTACTCAAGTGCGACCGCTGGTAATGGCTCATGTGGCCATTTTTGAAGCGGACGCCGCCACGCAGGAGCCGTTTGGCGAATAGGTTGGTGCGTCTCAAGTGGCCAGCTTGTCGTTTCTCACCATAGGGGGGGTCCTTTTATGTCTTCGGTAGATCGACTGATTCAAGAGCGAATGGATCACAAGTTCGGGCGTGGGTGGCACACCGCAGTGGTCGTGATCGGCGCGAAGACTGTTGTAGACGGAAGAAAGTGGGGTGAAAGAAATGCAGACGGGTCGGGTCGTTCGAGGCTGCAACAAAGTTGCAGGGATCGCGTCGGATCAGACACCTTTACAGGAGCATCGATCTTCTGAACGCAAATCGGACACTGCCAAGCCTGTGGTCACTACTCGCTAAGCACAAGCAGGTCGAGTGATGAAGGAGATTCTTCGTGGGAAGACAGGCTTGGAGTCCAATTCAAGTTGGCGTCGCAGCAGTATCGACACCCACGCAAATACAGAGCTCGGCACGTTAGAGCGGGGCACAAGTTGAGCTGAACAGAGGCTTAAATGCAGAATATACCCGGGACTGCATACATCAGTCCCTAGGTACGACTGGATTGTAGATACCTAGGTACGGCGCAAGCGAGAGTTGGCAGAACAAGAGGCTCGCACAAGTGCCTCATGATGGTCGCTCGCAGTTGAGGTTTTGCCCTGGTATACTAAGCCGGGGCTTCTTTTTTCTTTTGTGGTTGAGCTTCTATTCAAACGGTGGACACTGAGTCCGTTGCCGGACTTAGTGATCAAAGAGTCCACTTGACATCTTCGAGCGGTTTTTATGGTTAATTAACCAGATGCTTCTTAAGCGTCTCGACTAACAAGCCTCACCACAGGCATCACATGTGAACGCACAAATATGCAAGTCTAATCGAGATGTGCCATTTGCACACGGGTACACAATGGATTGATTGCGATCTCAGCAGACGTGCGATTTGCCTGCAGGCTCCTACCCACTACGAAGACATCAAGGGGACGTGTTGAGAGAACTTGATCCTACATGACTGGTCTTCTGCCACCCTTTGAAACCGACCAGTCTTCTTACAATGATGTGCAAGTCTCAAACGAGCGCAGGTTCAACCGTTTAAGATGGAGAAATGCAGTTGTTGGCACCTGAGGGCCACATTGGCATGCATGAGAGTATAGTGGCATGCTGCTCAGGCTACCACTATACACCGTCTTCCTCGTCCAAATGACCTTGTGCAAACGATCAATAGCTATCTTTAGTAGGACTAGAGACATAAAGAAAACTGTAAGTGTAGTACCGCTTGTAGGCCAATGGCCTTCTAAAGTTTTTCTTTCCATCTAAAGTTAAAAATTGTAAGTATTGGGTTCGATGACAGTTCACCGGCTAGGTGAACGCTCACACGCTTTGATCCAGGATCCATCTGCAGCCCTCTAGCCAAGTGAAGCAGAGTTGGAGCTGCTAGCGATAGGCAAATAATTTGGGCCTGGCAGGTGGTAACGCAGAAACAATGTGAGGGACTTCCTGCACACTAGAGTTGGGGAAATACACGTATTTCATGAAACCACATTTCTAACTATATTCAACTCAATGCGCAACGCATCTGGAATTTAGTCGTGATCCACACTCCCCACGAGGTAGTTTCTTACTGGCTTAGGTATGACCAAAGACGCAGAACGCACCATGATACATTGACCTCAGACTGGTTGTTACATGGTCTTAACTACCCTCTTACCCAAAGATTCGATATGGCTTTCCAAAATTTCGAAGGACAAGAGGCCCTTGGATTTTACAACAATTGATCAACTCGGCTCACATCGCCCGTGAAACAAATTCATTTGCCCAGACTCCCGAGCTCTCACAGCGACCTTCCTCGATAAATGTGCTTCAGTGCGTCTATATCGACAAAATTCTCTCTTCGATTAACGCCTCCACCACCACCGCCTCCCCACGCACTCAACATCCACAATACCACGTCCTACTTTGGCCCCTCCTGGCTACCTTCCCCGGGAACCTCCCCCTCTACCGGCGTCCCCGGCAAACTCCTCCCCACCACCCCGCCCTGCCAGAAAAACGCCCCCAGCCCCGCCGTCACAAGCACCACGCTTACGCGCATCATCCACCCCACTGCGCGCCCATACACCAGCACCCAGCCCGCGAGCCAGCGCACCACAGGCGTGACGAGCTCGTCGCGCTCGGTCTGCAGCGCCGGTTCGACGACGCAGATCAGGCCCAGGATTGCGAGGAGGATCAGGAAGAGGAAGACGGCCGTGAGGACCTGGATGGCGGCGAGGAGGATCGAGATGTTCTTGGTTGTTTGGAGGACTTCGTAGGCAGCGGCGACGAGTGGAGTGACTTGCTGGAAGGCCGAGTTGATCTCGCGAGAGTAGGGGATGCCCATCTTGAGGGTCTTGGTGGTGGATTATTGACTACGGGAATATATTGTGACACCGTCACGGATCCAGCTCACATTTGTTTCGTGGGAGCAGTTTGACTCTGTCCATTAGAAGGCTGACCCTAAGTACGAAGTAGCAGCACCACACCTTTTTGGAAACAGTTGTAGCATAGCTACATTCCAGCGTAAGAGGAGGATTGAGAAGAAACAGACTATTCGTAATAAAGTGTCCTCTCATCCAGGGTTATGTGTTTGGGTGATGTCATGGCGGTGGTGTTTTGTGGCTTTACTGGGCTGCCCATGAGGTTGCATCCTCTTGGGCCAAAGTGAGAGTGCGATTGGACGATTGGAGCCTTCGACCAGTAGCGCCACACACCTCCATGCGGGCATAGGAAACCTGGTCCTCCGGTGTAGTCAAGGATATTATGATTATTCAGAAAAATGAGCGCCTCGCGCCAAACAATGCCAGTCCTGGGTAATACTATTTACAGTCTTATTCGGCCGTTGCTGTCGCCGCCCCCAAACCAGCGCCGTATATCAAAATCACTACTGCCGTTGCCGCCGCGCGAGCTACTCGCGGATGCTTGCCCACGAGCTTCGTCTCCGTCATCTTCCATCCATGCGGGCTTCTTGGTGATCTCCTGCAGCCACTTGGGCGTGTCGATCGTGTCCACAGTGTTCTTGATGCGGTGGCCTAGTTGGGAGAAGAAGTTGTCGTCCTCCTCCTCTGCCTCGATGCCCTGTCTTTGTCCTATGCGCCGAGAACCGCCCGGCCCCGACGACGCGGAGGCTATGCCGACATTAGGCGAGGTCCCTAGGGGTGTTGTGGGATTACCGACCCTGTTCGATGCACCGGGAATCGATCGTATGGGAGCTCCCGCCGCCTGAGCTCTTGATGAGTGCGAGGTGCCATTCAGCTCCCGATCAATCAACTCGCGGCCTTCCCGCCAAGAACCTGTTCCATATCCTATCTCGTCGTCATCATCGTCCTCAATCAAGTCCGCCATGCCAATGGTACGCTTCACCTTGCCGTAAAGACCGAATAGGGTCGCGCAAGCTGGCACAAGGATCAACAACGGAAAGAGCTTGTTGAACCAGCTGCCTAGTGCCGTGAGGTCGATCAGCCGGCCGAGGAAATTGTAGAATCTTGTCTTCTCGTATACATCCTTGGAGAGGAAGGTGATGAAATTGTAGGACAAGGGAACACTTAGTCTGGCGACATAGGAAGAGTACCAGAACGCGGACTCATGTGCGGTATTGCGCCAGACTAGCGCTCGACCACGCCAAACCTTGACCTCAGTAATCGAGATCAAAGCCGCTGCGCACATGTATGATATCCAGAATGCTGCCATAAGCTGGCCTGCGAAACCGACTTGTCCTTGATCACCGACCCAGTGGTGCACCACGGTCAAGCGAATGATGGACAGGTTCCCGAGAAAGGAAGGA
This sequence comes from Plenodomus libanotidis, assembly GCA_022609195.1. NCBI lineage: Eukaryota > Fungi > Ascomycota > Dothideomycetes > Pleosporales > Leptosphaeriaceae > Plenodomus > Plenodomus libanotidis. The sequence continues at coordinate 110,048 of JAGKQA010000096.1, forward strand.
CCGCTTTTGATGATTTCGGTCCAGATGATGAATACTGAGGCCAGCGCCAGTAGACCGCCGAACGTCAGCCTCACGGTGGGCATGACATGAAAGTAGAGCAGGTATCTCGTGTACGGCGTCAAGACTGAAAGCCTGTCCCACCAAGCAGCGTGGGGAGCCGCACGTCCAAATTCCAGCTTCTGGGACGGCCCACAGTCCAAGATAGCCTGAGACTCGGCAGCATCCCGCAGCAAGGAGTTCCATTCGCTGACGTACCGAGACCTTGCGTGAGTGGCCCTGTTGAGCTCCCGGGTAAGCTCTGCCAGATATTTCTCGGTTATGACAGTCGGAACGCGTCTGGTTGCAGCAGAGCCAATAGCGGTGTCTGGCCTCGGCTGAGATTCCGGCTGGTTTGTGAATTCCAGAAGTTCCTCAATCCAATCTTGGAAATCCAACGCTGTGCCAGTTTTACGTCTGCCCAGCTCTGAAACTTGGTACTCGAGCTCGTCGAGGTTGGTTGCAGCCTCTTCCATCTGTTCGTGCAGCTTGGGCGCTGCTGATTGTATTCGTCGAAGTCGGCCACTGAGGCTGGCGTTTCGTATCAGGCTTCGTGGGATCGAGACCAGGCCGTGGCCCATCAGGTAAATGGCCAGGACAAGGCCCCAGCAGTAGGCGAGAGCCATAACAGGGCTCTTCAGAGAATCGAGATGAACACCATAGGTGGCGAAGACGTATATTAAAGCAAGGATTCCAAAGCCAAACATCATGGCGTAGTATTGTGCGTTTTGTCGCAGGGAGTACAGCAGCTTGTCTTTTGGTTCTCGGTAACCGGAGTCGGAGTATTCGGCGAGGATGGGGAGGATGAACCTATCTGTGGGTCAGCGTGTGCGATTTTGCTTCGAAAGAGAAGCTACATACCATGTAAGCACAAATATCAGCCAATACACAATGCGCCAGCATGTTTGTATGGCCCTTTCGGGTAGCCAGATGCCCCGTGTTGCTTCATCATCGGTGCGGGCGCTCGAGGCCAGGTCTATGGGTACGAGCAGCACGATGCCCGCTGGGAGCCACAATGCGAAGAAGACTGTGACAAGAACGAATGCCGGAGTCGTCCTGAGTGGTAGGTAGTATCGCAGAATTAGAAGGGTGATGACGGAAAAGACGAGTAATGCGACCAGCGAGAAGACCTCGGAGCCCACTGCTGATGCTGAGGCTGCGATCATCTTGGCGATGGACACGAAAAGGGTGAAGAACTGGCCATCAGAGGGGATGAAGTTGGGCTCGAGACAGTAGAAATTGTATCAGAAGGGCGGATGGATCGTCGCGAAAGTGATATGGAGTCGTCAAATTCAAAGTTTGGAGGTTGACGTATTGTGGTAGAAGCGTGAGCATGGGCTTTGGTACTGCGCGGCCCGCAACCGGAAACCGGGCAGAAACCGGGCAGCCGCCGGATCGCCGAGTCGACGTCCACAACGTCTCGGATCTTGAACTTTTGGGAAGGTTGCACACAGCAGTCTGTCTCACTGGTCCTACAAGCTGTCCCTTGTGTTCAAAATAGAGGATAGAACAGCTTCTGTTAGATACTGCTGTACACAGGCCGGAACCTGATAGATGTCATCTCCAATCTCCAGGCAGATGAGGTCGTCAGTGCCTCCTATAGTAGGGGGTACTTGGTACACGTCAACTATTTATAGTAAATGACAAGTATGCACATTGGTCAATTGTTGACGCTAGCTCGATGAAGTAGTATTAACCACGATCCACTCTCTTCCCGGCCGATTCTCTTCCGCCCACCCGCCATCAGAGTCATGATAACGATTGGATTCCTATCTGGGAATCTGCTAGGAGACGTGATAGCTCATACGCACTGAAAGTGGATAGCTGGGAACTGTTGGTCGTGCTGCCGGACCGCTTTATCGGATCAGACGCCTACTCCTTTGCTCCGTGAGGTAGCCGCCGCCGGCAGTGAGGGGAAGGAGGGGTACAAAATACAAAATACACAGTATAACTTCACCATGTCCGCCTTCCGCCAATATCTCTCCTCGCCAAGGTCGTATTTGAAGCAGGTCAAGTCTCTTCCATCGATACCTGGCCGTAGTAGAGCCCGTCAGGCCTGCGTTTCCGTGATCCACACGAGCCTTTTTTCCACTTCTCCCACCTCATCCTTCTCGCACACACTCATACTCAGAAACATGGAGGTCGAACTCTCTGCGCCCAACGGTAAGAAGTGGACCCAGCCATTGGGTCTCTTCATCAACAACGAGTTCATCAAGTCAAGCAATGACCAGAAGATCACCTCTATCAATCCCGCGTGAGTGCATATCCGCCAAGGTGGCTTAGGCACTTAGCATAACCTGGCCCTGACAACCCTTCAGCACCGAGGAGGAGATCTGCTCCGTCTACGCCGCCACAGTCGACGATGTCGATCTCGCCGTTGCCGCTGCCCGCAAGGCCCTGAAGCAGCCCTCATGGAAAGCTCTGTCCGGCACCGACCGTGGTCTGCTCATGAACAAGTTCGCAGACCTGATCGACGCAAATCGTGAGCTCCTGGCAACCGTCGAGACCCTCGACAATGGAAAGCCATACGCTGTGGCCCGAGATGAGGATGTCTCCGAGATTATCGGCGCTCTGAGGTACTACGCTGGCTATGCGGACAAGAACTTTGGACAGGTCATCGATGTCGGCCCCAGTAAATTTGCGTACACCCTGAAGCAGCCTATTGGCGTGTGTGGTCAAATCATCCCCTGGAACTACCCGCTAGGCATGGCTGGCTGGAAATTGGGTCCGGCCCTGTGCTGTGGCAACACGATCGTTCTAAAGCTGGCTGAGCAGACCCCACTGTCCATGCTGGTTGTGTGCAACCTCATCAAAGAGGCTGGCTTCCCTCCCGGCGTTATCAATGTCATCAACGGTTACGGAAGGGTATGACTCTCCCTGTGTTCCCCTTTGAGATGTTGAGAGCTGACTTGCGGCAGGAAGCCGGAGCTGCCCTCGTGAAGCACCTTGACGTCGACAAGGTCGCATTCACAGGAAGCACCGCTACAGGAAAGGAGATCATGAAGATGGCAGCGGGCACCATGAAGAATATCACACTTGAGACAGGCGGCAAATCTCCGCTTATTGTCTTCGAGGATGCCGACCTGGACCTTGCAGCCACATGGTCCCACATTGGCATCATGAGCAACCAGGGGCAAATATGCAGCGCAACGTCCCGAGTCCTTGTGCAGGAGAGCGTCTACAAGGAGTTCGTGGCAAAATTTACGTCTATCATTGAGAAGACTTCCATCGTGGGTGACCCTTTTCACGAGACCACGTTTCAAGGGCCACAGGTCACGAAGGCACAGTATGACCGCGTGCTGGGCTATATCCAATCCGCCAAGGACGAGGGTGCCACCATCGCTCTAGGCGGAGAGGCCCACCCACAGCAGGGCAAGGGCTTCTTCATCAAGCCGACGGTCTTCACAGATGTCAAGCCAACCATGAAGATTTTCAAGGAGGAAATCTTCGGCCCCTGTGTTTCCGTAATCACCTTCAAGACTGAGGAGGAGGCAATTGCCCTCGCCAACGACACTGTATATGGATTGGGATCGGCGCTATTCACGAGGAATTTGGCCAAGGCACACAGAGTGGCGGCTGACCTCGACGCGGGTATGGTCTGGATCAATAGCAGCAACGACTCGGACGTGAGAATTCCATTCGGTGGCGTGAAGCAGTCTGGCATTGGTAGAGAGCTTGGGGAAGCTGGTCTCGCGAGCTATTACAGCATCAAGGCGGTTCACCTGAACATGGAGTCGTAGGAGAAAATAAACAATCAGAGACATCAACATCTGTGAAGAACTGGTCACCTGTTGGGGAACAAACCCGTCTCCCATCTCGTATTCATCACCGGATGTCGTTGCTAAAGACACCACATCCTGACATCAGCCGCCGTCGCCAATCGATGCACCTCTTCTCCACGAGATTTACTCCACATGATTTGTCGAGTGGTGTTCTGCGGTAACTTCCAACATAGGGCTTTGTTTGAGTGCGAATATCAACCCGCCATACACAACTTATTTGTCAAGGCGGAATTCGGCGGTGCCGGCCGTAGCAGCTGAGCTCTTCCTCATCTGGGCAGTATTGAAGATCAAGCCTGGGTGTCCGATGCAAAGCGCCGAAGCCGCTATTACGATAAGGCTAGAAGAACCAGGCAAAGTCAGCATCATCCATCAAGTTTCACAATTCGCTGCAAGATATCAGGAGTATCACTTACACTCCCTCCAACCCAATGAACAAACCTTGCTGCTTCACCAGTGGGCCACCATATCCGTCGCGTAGCTCCTCGACCCGAAAAGCACACCGCGCAAGAATCATCACGATAGACAGCACCTCGAACGCATAGAACAGCGTCAACCGCGAGCCAAACGACATTCTACCAAACCAGCCACTCGTCTCTGTGCGCGTCGCTCGTGCCTGCTGTCTCCCTAGCCCAGACCTGTAGTAGCGCACAATGTACTCAAGATAGATGGCGCAGAAGACCACCAACGTCACGACCTGCAGGGCGAGGCCGGCCAAGGCGATGTTAACGCCTGTTTGGCTGATGCCAGAGGACATGGCGGAGAGCGCGCCGCCGATGCCTTGCAGTACGAGTGAGGCGAGGTCACAGGGGATGAAGACCCAGTATAGGTAGTCCGGCTTGAAACGGGACAGGGCTGGGGCGAAGGTTGCGATGCTATTGTATGGGCATGTCAGTCTGGTATTCGCTTGCGGGATCAGGCGGTAGATTAGATGCGCGAGGACACGTACCTTTTTGCGAGGACTACGTAAATCGCCGCACAGTAGAATACCGGAGCAGTTGTGATGCATACCACTTGCAGCATGAAAGCGTTAAAGTTCCACAGGTCGAAATACATCCAAACCCTCCCAGCGTAGCCGAGCATTTCATCAAAACAGCCGGCCGCCATACAGGCCATGAACGAGTAAGCTCGATACTTTATCCCGATGGCGACATGAGCGACCAGTATCGCAAAAAAGATGGACAGGAAGGACAAATTAGCAGCCAGACTCGGCCGATATGCGTAGACGCTCCATTTTGCCGGGCACAGCTCGAGCGTGCAGTTGGCGCGGGGGCCGAAGAAAACGAATGTGGGCTCGCCTATTGCGTTTAGGTAAGTATTCAATAAGTCCATTCGGTCCATCTTTAATCGTAAGTCTGCAACGTGCAGTTGAGTTTGTCAGACTCGAAGGAATTGTTCATCAAGCGAAGCAATACAATAAAATTGAAGGCAATATGAACCCACTGATGCGACAGAGGGGGAAGAGACGAGATTTTTACGGCACGGCGTCATGATCATATCAAGACCTGAGCTGGGCCATCATTATAGACATAAAAGGCTGGCTTCTAGCGACTAGACCATCAAAACGTGGACGATACTATTGCCCCTTTCAGACCTAGTCAGCCATACATGTACTCCTCGGCCGAGTCGACGGTCGCCCACGTCGTACAACTTTATATCCACGTCGCGGGCAGCGACTGAGACATACGGGACCGGCGATTTTGCCCAATTATTTCGGAAGCCTTCGAGACTCGCATCAAGTTGTGACTCGAGCAGCCGCTTGTCTGCTCTGCCGTTGTCTCGCTCATCTAACGTGGGTTTTTCGCCGGGTGATTTCCTTGCAGGTCCAAGGACCGTCGGCAATTTTGAACCATCCCTTATCTTAGTCTGGACTTTCCCATGGATGATAAGCTAGTCACGAAAAGTGGCCAATGGATTATCTTGAATGTGACGACTGCAGTGGTTGACAGGTGTCACGGCTTTGGCGTCTTGCCTAGCGCATGGTCGGTGCGGACGGTGGCAGGCGTTGGATCGGCCAGACCATGGACATTTGATTATGGATATGGATGGCATCAGCTCTTGATGACTATTGGAGAGGACTCTGAGCTGTGTGTAGAGATGGCAGTGCGGAGGTCCCTGCCAAAAGTTTTGAGGAAGGGAGACAGGGGTCTGGAAGATTGGTATGCAAGGACAAACTATCCTAGAGATGGTTATCCTAAAGCTGGTTATTCCTAAAGATAATTATCCCAAAGGTGATTATTCCAAGTGCGATTATCACAACCCTTCAAGGCACTACGTAGTTGACATATGGGATACTAAACGTTGCTACAAAGTAGGGGGTCAAGACTTTTGACGGCGACGTCCGTAGCTGGGAAGGTCACCATCGAGGACATTTATGCAGCATTGCGCGGCGAACATTCATGTATATCCACTGATCTTTCCATGCGTTCAGAGACTCGTGAAACTCGAAAAGGCGACAGTTCAGCCTCAAATCCACTGCGAAATTGTACAGAGGTCGCTTAACTTGGCGATATGAAGCTGCAGCTTTGATTACCATCGCCGGTCGGTCCACCTCGAGACAGCGCCTGGGCATAGATACGGCAAAGACTCAAAGCATGGACCTTAGTCTTTTCTACACTGGTGTGATGAGTTGCTATACTCATGAATGAATCTCGACGTACAGCACCTCCTGAAGTCCTAATACATGGTAGTTCTTGCAGATACAAATACAAGCTGAATTAATATACGTTCAGAACATTTAGAGCTGCTGAAGCTGCCCATGGCCGAGCTTGCAATTCCGAGCTGACCATTTTCCATAGCTTTGTTTGTCTCAAAGATTGTGACAGCACATCCATGCATGAGAAATAAGAGCATTGGAAGTGAATAGTTCACCTAGGGTGGTTCTCCGATACCCAGAGCCTGGTAGTCGCGGATACTATTCCCACCAAACAAAAATTGCAGTTTCACTGACGGAAACTCAAAGTTGCCGCTCAACATATCCAACCCATGTGATTTGTACAGCATCACAACATATTACTCATACTTGACAGACAGCCTCGTAGCATACATCGCCTATCGATTTCCATGTTATCCTTGGTACAATGCTGCGAGTGAGTGGCTGTGGGTACGCCGCCGACAGCACCTGAGAGCTGCCGGTGTAGGAATATGCTAGAAGTCAAAACCTACATTGTGACGAATTTTGGAAGAAAACCAAGGCGAAAGGCAGCAAGACCGGAGTCTACGAAATTTGAGCGCCAGGAAGAAAGTAAAGTTAGAAGCCCAGTGGAGCAAGCAGACCGGGCAGCCCGGGGAAGCTCCTGAAAAAGCGACGATGGCATGCTTAGGCACAACGTAGATTTGAGCATCCCATGATGCAATAGAGGTTAGAATTACCATCGTGATCTTGAGGAATCATGGTGCCTATAAATACATCTTGTGTCAAGTCGCAAAGAAGTTGCCCGGATATGAGAAACCCCACAGGCCAAGATAATCTCCCCCAGGATGGCGCACAATGCTGTCATTGCGATCTGAATTGAAGTCAGGATCGAATACTCGAGGAAATATGGACATGTGACGCCCACCTATCTGCCCTGACGTGGGTAGCGAAACACTGGGCTAAGCCCGGCTACATACGTCCAAAGTCATGAAACAAATGAACCACGGTTTGCTATTTGCTCGATTACCTGGCCGAGTCACCTCTGGAACAAGTCTCTAAACCTTGTAAGGATCTCGTCCGATTGACCTGTCAGCCGACCGAGTTGAGCAGTCCAAATTGGCATCTTGAGCCGTGTCAGTTCACCTTGGCATCTCATCTCGGCCGATGTTTCTCGTACGGAGAATTATCCATCTTCCAGAACAGACTCCAAGCCAGAAACAGAACTGACAAGGCTGGTATTTCCAGAGATCACAGGGGTCACGGCCCCACAGCGGCCCAGGCACGCTCGACCTCGTGGCGAGCACGGCCTGCATGGCTGGTGGAGACCTCACCTCGGAGGATAGACGAGTACGGCTTTGTATGCACCTTAGGACCTTGACGTAAGGCGTCCAGTTTCCCGCAGCGCCCAAATAGGAATGAACCGAATTTCTCACTTGTCGATAGATCTTCCATTAGAAATGACAGTTCCCACTTTCGACTGCTCATCACTCCATTCGGGACTTGATCATCTGCTTCGAAATTGTCCTTGGTAGCTAGCATACGTGTACGGTCGCACGTCGAGCACGAACATAAACACTATGTACTCACTTCCTGCAAGTCGCTGGCAGGGTCCGACAAGCACAAATTCTTATCGTCCGCAGCAGCTTGCACAAGTCAAGACCTCATTTCCCGAGCATTCACAAGGCCAACAAATCAGCCACAGTATCTTCGACAAGGAATTGCCTCCTTCGCCACCTAAGTCAGCTGCGGTCGAGACCTTTGAGCAGAATCAGTTCCTCCTACAGCAACAGCAGCAACGCCTGAAGAGATCATCCCATTCGCCACAGACTTTCGAGCAGGACCAGCTCTCGCACGAACAACAGCAACAGCAACAGCAACAAGGACCCGTTGGGCTCGGGATCGTCTATAGACCCGATACGATGATCGAATTCATCGACCTACCTGCGCCGCACAGCGGTCATATAAGAGTGCTGCAGCTAAACAGGCCAGCCGTGTCAAATGCGATCTCATACGCGTTACTCGCTGCTTTGCGCAAAGAGATCCAGACAATCCAGGCGCAGTACTCACAATTCACAGGGGCGGAAATGCCCTGGACGGAGGATGATATCAAAGGCCCGACGAGGGCGCTGATAATCGCAAGCTCTGTAGATCATTGCTTCTCTGCCGGGGCTGATCTCAAAGAGCTAATGACGCTCAATGGGCAGCAGTGAGTTTTGCGACAAGCAGGTTGATCTCTTCGTCGCGCTGTGGACTGACAGTCAACTCTAGAACATCAGCATTTCTTTCAACAATGCGTGACACTTTCAAGGCCCTTGCACATCTCCCAATACCAACCATCTCCGCCATTGGCTCATGTGCGCTCGGAAGCGGCTTCGAGCTTGCCCTGGCCACTTCATTTCGAGTATTCTCATCTAACGCCTCCGTTGCCCTTCCGGAGACAGGCCTCGGCATCATTCCGGCCGCAGGTGGCACTTACCGCCTCGCGGCGTTGGTGGGTAACGCGCGGGCAAGGGAAATTGTGATGACGAGCCGAAATGTGTATGCTAAGGAGGCCTACACGCTCGGAATTGCTAGCCGAATAGTCGATCTCGAGACAGAAATGGAGGGTTTAGATGATGCGACGACATTGGCTGTTTCGAGGCGAAGGGTGCTCGTCGAAGCTATTCGACTGGCCGAGGAAATATGCGAGGGAGCTCCGGTGGCCGTGAGGGCAGCAATTCAAGCTTTCGAGAAGAACAGCGAGGAGACTGAAAAGGCCATGTGTGAACGAACATTCGCCAGTGAGGATTGGCATGAGGCGTTGAGGGCATTTGGAGAAAAGAGAAAGCCTGCGTTCAAGGGCAGATGAAGAAAGAAGATAATGATGTATATTCGAACGAAGTCTTCATGAACTTTGACCAATTCAATCAGAGTCTTGGACCCCAAAGATTAATGATCACCGATGTCTCGTCAACCATGTGAACATCAATATTTGGACTGACTTGGCAGTACAGATGCAGGGTTAGGGTCATCCATTGAAACACACGTCACCTACGCGCCCGGGCAGGTGCAAGTGTGGAACGATGCGGCCTTCATAGGAAGTGCCTCCAATTCCCAACAAAAAACGAGTCCGACTTCCCAAATTCCGAGGTAGTTGACTCGAGCAGAAGTACACAATCCAGGCCATATAGCCTTCTCAGTCCATCACAATGCAGTCAGGAATCTCAGGTGCGTGCGACGTGCCCCAGATGGCTCTCCTGTGCTGATGCTAACCCGGGTGTTTACAGCCTCGCACGAGTTGACAGCTCAATTCAACGAGCTCCTCGAATCAGACGCCTTCGGCCTCCTCGCCACCATTGAGAATGAAGATCTCGTACCAGTGAAGCTTCTAAAACCCTCCTCACCTGCCTCCTTCGCCGATAACGTCTCCTCGCTCCTCGTCCCCGCCCTCACCGACACCGACCCGCTGTACATCCTCCTCAAGCGGCACGACACCGTGCCCAAGCTCATCGCAGTCTCCTATGTCCCCGATACTGCCAAGGTCCGCCAGAAGATGCTCTTCGCCTCGACGCGGTTGACCCTGGTGCGCGAGCTGGGAAGAGAGCACTTCCGCGAGACCATCTTCGCCACGGCCAAGGAGGAGCTGACGCCAGAGGGGTTCACGCGGCATGACAAGCACGAGCAGCAGGAGGCACCGCTGACGGAGGGTGAGAGGAGCCTGCAGGGCGTAAAGGAGGCAGAGGCCGAGGAGGGCAGTCGAGGCACTGGGACAAGGGAGATCCATATGGGTCAGAAGATGGTTATGCCGGTGCATGAGGATGCATTGGCGTCACTGAAAGAGCTGAGCAGCGAGGGCGGAAAGACTTTGGTGATGCTGGTAAGTGCCCTCCTTCTATCGAGTGTGCATGCTCTACAACTCTAACGTCCGATGGCCAGAAAATCAACCCCGACACCGAGAAGGTCGAGCTGGTGCCCGACTCCTCTTCACCTTCCTCCATACCCGAACTAGTCCAGTCCATCTCCACCACCGAGCCTCGATTCACATTCTACCGGTTTGCACACGAGCACAACGGCAGCCAGTCCTCGCCCTTGCTGTTCATTTACACCTGCCCTGTGACCGGCGGCCGGAAAGCCATCAAAGACCGGATGTTATACCCGCTGATGAAGCGAGCTGTGCTGGAAATCGCGAGCAGTGAGTGCGGGCTGAGCATTGAGAAGAAGTTTGAGGTTGAGGAGCCGAATGAGATCACCGAAGATTCAGTGATGGAAGACTTGCATCCCAAGGTCGAGGTGAAGAAGGCCTTCAGCAGACCCAAGAGGCCCGGCCGCTAGGCTATCTGGTGTTGTCAAGGAGATCTCGCCCAAGGACAGATCGAGAGCAGACTTAAGAAATCCGGAACTGCAGGCAATCCGGAGTCGACCAGCATGTTGGAGAGGCACACTAGACCAAGCCTTGACTGCAGTCGTTGTGACGTTGAAACAGTTTCTTGACAACCAATACTCCCCAGATGCAGGCTGTATGCTAGTCTACGGTCCTCATATATGTATACATCCCCTAGCTTACTCCTCGTACTTCCCAGCCGTAGAGCTCCACGAACTCTTTTCTATCTTTTCCTTCAAGAACTCGTACACGGTAAATGTGACAGCTTGTCCAGGGGCGACTCTCATTATCCGGGGCGTGATTCCCTTGTAAAACGCATGCACACCTTCTTGTCTGTGTCGTAGTCAGTACACGAAATTAACACTAGTCGCTGGCAATGCAAGAAGCTTACTTGAACATATCCGCCGCAATAAGCGAGATCCTCTTGAATGCACTCACACCCTCCTCAGCCGGCGTCTTCTGCAGCCTCGTCTTAATGGTATCAATAGGCGCATTGCTCAACGGGCCCATCGCGCCCGACACTAATCCAATCAGAGTCGTCTGGTACCCTGGCAGCGTTCCGCCCTCATGCTGCGGCTGCCACTTCATCAGCTGCTCCTTGAAGTACGTATACGCCGTGAAGTTCACAGCCTGATTACTCCCCTGCCTCAGCGCCGTCAAGCTCACACCACGATACAGCGCCCCAATACCCTCCTCCTTCACAACCGTGTACGTCGCGTGCGCGGCATTGCGATACTTTGGAATATCAAGCGGGTCCGCGAGCGAGTGGTGCTGCGCCTGCAGGCGGATCTTGACAACCTCCATGGGCGTGACGACGGCGACGGCCTCGGTGACGCCCGCCGCGAGCCCGGCGAGGAACGTCGCCTTGCCCGTCACGGCGCCCGTTTCCTTGTCCGCGAGCAGCTGCTTGTAGGTCTCGAAGGACGTGAAGCGGATCGCCATCTTGGGGATGATACCGGTCAGCACGGCGCCGAGGCCCTTGTAGAGGCCGAGGGGTGTCTCGCGCTTGACGATCTCCGCACCGGTGCGGTAGAAGCCGCGCTTGGGCATGCCGGGGGCGCGACCGCGGCGCGAGAGCTGCATGCGGACTTTGATGGTGTCTGGGGGAGGGGAGGGTCGTTAGCGGGTGGGTGGGCTGTTGTGTATGAGGGATGAAGAGAGCTTACCTAGCGGGTGGCATATCATTGCTTCCATCATGCCTGCTCCGCCGCCTGCTATCAGGTTTACTGCTGCGCCTGCAGGCCCTTTCTTTTCTACTTTCGTTGCCATGTTGGCTGTGTTTCCTTTCTGGGCAATGCGGGTTTCGCAATGTGTGCGCGGCTCATGTGCGGCTTGCGTTTGTGTATTTATATGTGGTCGCTACTTGCTGTCGGCCGTATAGTTTATAGTGTCTTAGGTTTGCTTGTGAAGCCTTCCTTCCTGTGATAGGGGGAATACAATAATGCGCCGAGATCAGACTGGATCAGTGAATACAAAGAAAATGGGTATCTTGAAAGCAGATTCCAGCATATGACAAGCACGAAAGGGATTCAGCAGACAGGAGCTTCTTGAGAAGAGTAAGAGAAGGAGGTGCTTAGGATTGATATGATCTCGAGTCAAGGCGAGGCTCACAAGGTGAGTCAACAAGTAAGGAGAAATCCGGCTCACGAACGGTAAATACTGCCCTTGGCCCGCGGCTGTAGTACTGCTCTAGTGACCATTCCGCGGCAGCTGGGCAGCTTACTACTGTGTACAAGCGTGCGAGGCGTGTACAGTAAAGGGGATCCAGACTCCCGGACGCAGGGACTTTGCCGGCTTCAGCTGAACGACATGGAGATGGCTTCGGCGAAGCGGAACTCTCTCCAAACACGTCCCAAGTGCAACACCGCTCCACCACGATGTTTCTGATGCTGCGCTTTGCACTAGGGATCCAATTGACTGTCCATTGCTTTTTGGACTTGCATCCTGTCTCTCTCTAGAGCAAGACTGCAGCTCTCCGACGTGTATAATGTCCTCTCACTGCAGTGCGAAGCACGTGTCGAATTCCCATGTGACAGCCGCGAACGTTTTCGAGGCTCAAGAGTGACGTCGCTTAGCCGAGCGCAGTTCGGCTTCTGATTTTATTCTATTTTGCGGGGAATCCTTGGAGCAGACGGGGTCAGGGATCTGAGACGGTGCTTTGCAGGGGTCTAAGTTCCAGGGCGCCGGGCGCTGGGCGCTGGACGCTGGGCGCTTTTCGGGTGTTACCGGGGTTGTGGATCGTCCACGAGCCGAGGTCGACTTCAAACGCGACGACCTCAGTGTCGAGCGCATGTCTCTGTGAGACTGATATGATGCTCGTGCTTTCTCTACTGTGGTAAAACTACGCTTGGATTGCAAAAGGGGCCATGCCTAGGGATTGCCACCGCGGGCGCACATAGCCCTATGGTGAGACTCCGGTGCCATCCGGCGTGCTCGCCTGCTCTCGCAGCATCGAACAGAACTGTGGTCTCGAGACGTTCTCGGCAACGAATGCTTTCCGTTGTATGTAGACCGTCCTCACATTTCAAGAAATTCCTTCATCGCCCTGTCAACCTTTTCAACAGGTTCATCATGAATACTTAGCCCGCCCAGATCAAGTCCCGAGCACGTTGACCCGCAGATTGTCAGAACGATGGCGAATTGGAACATGAAGTTGCCCACTCCGTCAGCAAATTTGGAGATGAGACCCAAATACTGACGCGCTCAATCATGAGTACCTTCGATACGAACCTTGGCTCAGACCTGGAGCAGTGGCTCCTCTTCTGTCGCCTGTCTGTCCTGGTCTGGCGCCTCCAATCCATCCTCCTGGCTCAATACTTCTCCCTCCTCCTCAGCTTCCCTGGCCAGTCTGGCGCTCCAAAACATGGTGGGATAGAAGAACAGACTATAACGTTCGTTAGCAAGGTACTTGATCGCTATTACGGTGAGAGCTTTGGAGTGCTGTGAGCTGACAGTAAGATCACCACAGAAGCAGTAGTGAAGATAATCCTCGATCTTCGATACTCGCGGCATGAGTCATCTTTGGGGTCCGGTGGATAGCGACGGTATGGGCAATCCCCTGTGCAGAAAGCTGCATCCAACAACATCCAAGCCCAGGCCACCGTAGCGAGTATTCCTTATGACAGCTCAAACCGCGCCGTTATCTTCGCATACGGCTCGGAGTAGTTGCGTTGCACGATCACGATGAAGACGATGAAAGCGGCGATGAGGGCAAGCGAAAGGTTCTTCAAGGCTGGATAGAGGTTGGTGTAGTAGGAGAGGTAGATGGTCATCAACGAATCGAGCCCGAGAAAGAAAAAAGCTGGGCCTGCGATGATGGCCTGAAATAGCCATGCGGTGCGCACAGCTGGCGATTCGAACCGGCGGAGTTCCCGTGCGTCTGACATATTGGTTCAAGTTCAGTACTGGTGGTGTGTTGAAGAAAAACAACAAACAGCCATACGAAAGGAACAACAAAACAAGGCGGAAGGCTACTTGACCTCAGGATGTTGGCAGGCTGCCTGATCCAAGGTCGGCCTCATGAGACGCCGCAGAATTTATCATTACGGGTTAGTGCTGAAGTTGACAGGTCACTCACACCTCAACTTACATTTCACTCGGCGCAGGGAATACCAGGAGCCGTCCTCATTATCAGAGTCCTTGACTTACGGTTATGAGGACGCTTCAAGAATCCTGTTACAGGCTCTTGGTACTGTACCAGCTCAAGATTTACGAATTATACATTGTGTAGAGTAGATGGTTGCCCCCGCCTGGGATCGCCAGCATCAAGCCAACAACATTTTTTTGGGTGAGATACTCAGCCAGTCTGAAGCTCTTAACAATTCTCGGAGTACATGTCAGCATGGAATGTTCAGCTTGACTGTTTGCAAAAGGCACATAGCGAAACTCAGATGTGCGACTCCTCTGCGGCTGTTTCAGCAAATCCCAACTCTGAAGCTTTGAAAGTCCAACGATATACTGTAGCGCTTCAAAACGGTTTTATTCATTTGAGCATATCGCACAATTTCTGTTCTTGAGCTTATCTGTTTCTATAATATGTTGATCATGTGCACGCATCTGTGTGTGCTGTGGCGGGATCTTGGGTTGAGGTAAGGGGGGGGGGTCCGGTGCCGAGACGGGGATACGACTCCACTCAGACAAGATGTCTACAGAGTTCTGTACACAGGTGTGAAAGTTTGCTTGAACTTCGCAAGATACCCTTAGCAAACGCTCAACTTCACCATCTGGGATCATGCCAGTCGACAGGACAACGGTCGCAGCGTCAACGGCAGCTCGACGACTCGAAATTCGCGAGCTTGATCAACATGAGTTCCATAGCCAGGCAGTGACTGAGCCGCCTGAAACCTCATCACCAGCAACATCCGCGCCTTCCATGACAGCACGAGAAAAAGAGCTATGGGCCATGAGCGTCGACGAGCTCTACGATGAGGCGAGACGCTACAAGTTCGGAAGCAGCAACTTCGCCAAGGGCAAGTCTGAGTCAAAAAAGTCGGGCCGCGTTCGCATTCTCAAGTGGATCTTGAAAAAGGAAGGTATCACGGCCTACGCCGCGCCACGGAACACCGTCAACGAGGGTACCGCTGAAAGCGCTGCTCCGCGCCGTACAAATCGAAATGGTGCAATAGACCACCCAGAAGCAATACTGCAAACGTCAGATCCTGCTCTGCAACGCCAAATCAACGAGGCCAAGGCCGCTTATCTCAAGTGGACTGCAAAAGACCTGGTAGCTCTCGCGATGCAACGCTCGTACCAGCTATTCAAGGACAGCGCCGGGGAGATGCCGACGAGGGCAAAGCCCCAGTTGGCACAGTGGCTCGCAGCATAGGACGTGCTCAAGAGCCCGCGAGAGAAAAAGTGGTAGCTCGGCGACGGCATAGATCTTGTCAACAAGGCCAAGGCTCTCGGTTATGACTGCAGCTCCACCAAGAAGAAGTACGATGTTATCGTCTGGCTGCGCTCGACGGTTGAGGAAGCTGAGGCTCTGACTACCCACGTAGCAGAGCCGTCATATAATCCGAGAAAGAGAAAAGCGGACAAGCCGCCTGACCGTGCGTCGAACCGCCCTGCAAAGGGATCTCGTAGGCCAGTAGCCTGGAAACGGTGGTCCAACAACCTGTTAGGCGATTGAAGCAGAAGACTTATGCCCGTACTTGCTTACTTCCAGGGCGGATATCAGGGTATTTCAAGTCATGCGACTAGATGCTTTTTTCGCAGTCGCAAAAGTGGTAGCGCACAGTGTAATACCTCGCAGGCGAGTGTTGTACAGCCGATAGGAAGGCCATACCTGCTCGAGTTCCACAATCAATATAATAAGATAATCATTTATCCGCTTAGCCGCCTTCTAGAAGGTCATCAGAAGCTTGCCAAGACACAGCGCATATGAAGTCTCACGATAGTTGTCGGCCCGGCCCAAAATGCACCGAAACTGGCGGGTCGACTGTGCCCGGTCCCCAGCGGCTAACAAATATGTACCCGCTGGGCGCACTGCTTTGTACTCACCAGCAGCGAACCCTAATTCGATAAGTAGGCCTACGACGAACATAAACATATCTCCATCTCATGCCACAACAAGTCTGTCTAACGATTACTCAAACTCTACAACGAGGATTGCAGCCAGCACACCCGACTCGCTAGTTATTCGCAACCCTTACCATGTCCATGACAGTCGAAGAGGTAGCGGGCCAACCGCGTCAGCCCAAGCCCGTGCCCAACATCGCCTCCAATGTTCTTCAGCAATTCAGCATGAAAGGCCGCACAGTGGTCGTCACCGGCGCTGCTGACGGCATCGGCTACTCCGTGGCAGAAGGCATGGTCGAAGCCGGCGCGGACGTCGCCCTGTGGTACAACACCAACGACGCAGCCATTTCCAAGGCCGCGGCTTTCGCCAAAGACTTCGGCATCCAGGCCAAAGCGTACAAGGTGGACGTCACAGATGCTGAAGCAATCCGGAAAGGGCTGGACGAGGTTGTGCGGGACTTCGGCAAGGTGGACTGCTTCGTGGCCAACGCGGGCATGGCGATCAGCAAGCCTCTTACGGAGCAGACACTCGATGAGTATAGGAGGCAGATGACTGTGAATGTGGATGGAGTGGTGTACTGTTCTAAGTACGCGGGCGAGATCTTCAAGCGACAAGGCTTCGGCAATCTTATTATCACGTCGAGCATCAGCGCCCATATCGTCAATGTGCCGGTGGATCAGCCTGTATACAACAGCACGAAGGCGTTTGTCACACACTTGGGTAAGAGTCTGGCCAGGGAATGGAGGGAATTTGCTAGGGTCAACATTGTCAGCCCAGGGTTTTTCGATACCAAGATGGGGGCCGGGAAGAGTGTGATCAACGAAGGTCTGAGAATGACGCCTTTGGGACGGCAAGGAGACGTCAAGGAGATCAAGGCCTTGTATCTTTACTTGGCATGTGATGCAAGTTCATACATGACAGGAAGTGATGTGTTGATTGACGGCGGATATACACTGCCCTAGTGACGAATTGATACCAAAGGGATAAGGGCGTGGGATCGAGTAGAATCTTAGCAACCTTATCACGCTTCTTTTCTCGGCCTTCCAAATGTCAGTATGCCGTTTAAAATAGAGAGAAGCTTCCTCATCTTTGCTACAGGATTCTTGCAGCATTTCCTGGAGCCACTGCAACAAGGACAGTGCTCAAAGTCTGGGCGAAGCTTTGGGAAATGTATGAGGATAGGGAAGTGCCGTCTATGAGTGAACTTGCCCCTTTTCGCAGCTTGTGTGTGTTAGGACATTTGGATGTAAAAGTTCGATGGAATGATATATTGTGATCAAGCTCCAAAGACATACTAAGAAGAGAGTGTGTAGTGAAATTGCTCAGATAATCACGACACGTACGAAGAAACTTAAATTTATCGCCTGTTCACCAGCAGCAGTCCCATTGCTTGCAGCTTGCTAGCTACCTTTGCTTTACATTTCTGACCTTAGAGGATGGCCAAAGGCTCTAGGAATTCCAAAGTTGTCAATTGATAGAGGTGAAGCTATCCACCCTGCTCAGGATGCTGTTGCCGGCAGAATAGCTTTCTCGGAACTGGCTGGCACTCTCTCTGCAACACAACAACATTTAGTTTGCAATTGCTGCTCAGGCCATCAAGGATAACCAAAGCTTCACTGCATAGTATTCACTCGAGTCGTTAGACCCTTTCAGACATCTGATCTCATCTTTTGCTCGAAGTCAACAGGTCATAGGACACTACTCATGTAGCTCTCAGATCAGGTCAATTCAATACAATTCGAAGAACGGGTTCCTCTCTGCCTCATTTTCACCATCCACGAACCTGATACTTGAGCATTGGCACATGCAGAGACACGAGTGAAGGCAGTGCTTACGATATTCCGCCGAACCCTCGCCCGCAAGCTGTTGGCCTGCAAATGCTACGCGATCAATAAACTATCTGGATACCACACCTCTGGAAAACTGACTTCACTACTGCTGGCCAAACGATCAACTCCCTAATCGATCAACTCCCTCAACTTCCTAATCACCCTTTCAATCTGAAAGCACGTCAAAGCATGCCGGATTACCAAACTTTGCCTCGAGCCAACGCATCTGACGGCGACACCACAAACAGTCAGCTCGAGCCCGCCGTCGGTCCTAGCAGGTGGACCAGTCCAGACCACGACACGCCAACAATCCCCGCCTCACGAAAGATGAGGACCCCACCCCCCTTCGAGGTTTCCAAACGCTGGCATGAGGCAATGGCCATCGTCTCCGTCAACGCCGGCCTCTGGCCGCGGGAAATCCTTACACAATACTATCGCCAGCAACCCCTGCAGAAGACCAAACACCCCAATCACACCGAAGTCGACATGACTGGCTCGAAGCGAGCCAACGAGCGCAACATCCAGACCGTCACCATCTGCTACGAGGACGGCGACCCCGGCAAGATCACCATCATGATCATTTTCGTCGACGAGATCGATCCTAATACGCAGCGCCCTATTGTCCGCCTCGTCACCAACACCTCCATCAACCACGTCCTCGAGAGGTCGCCCGGCGCCAACTGTCCGCTGTGGCTGCATGTGCACAGCAACATCAAGCACAGCACTTCGCCCTTCCAGATCATCCCCTGCTGCGATGGCTGGCTTGAGGATCTAGATTTCAGCTTCCCCATGAGCAACGAGGAGAAGCAACTGCCTGCGGTGGTGGATCGCCTTTTCAAGGATGTTCAGAACATGGAGCTGCGACTGGTCGAGAAAGAGAAGGAGCTGCAAAAGCGAATTGAAGAAGTGGCCCACCTTCGGGGCAGCGGACACGGTGGCAAGATGGTGGTGGTTCCTGTCACTGAGGGCGACGTGACCAAGAACGCGCTTGCGATCATACTGGCAGAGATGCAGCAGCCACAGCACTGGCCGTACATCGCCGCTGTTCTTCTCCTGCTCGGCGTCATCGTCCTCAAGTGAGCATCACGCCACAAAATAACAGGAGGAAGAGAGTTCGCCAGCATACGAACGAACCCATGAGAGCAAAATCAAGGCCAGCGCCAGTTTCTCGACAATACGAGAGCCGACCTACGTCGCTTCACAACTGACTTAGCTAGGTACTCATTGGATCTTAGGCTTTTGGACCCGCTCATTGGGGGGGGGGGATGTTACATATTATGCCGTCCTTTTGAAAACAAGAGTGACTCGTTAAATAATAACTGACCTCAAGCAATATGGCCCTCCCCTGTACTCACGCTGCCCCTCCTCGCTGCCTCTATAGTATAGACAAGCTTCTCACCACTAATAGGCCTCACATGCTCTTCAATCCGCTCGTGCCTCCGATTTGAGACCCCTGTGCCAAGCAGCTCGAACCCATCCGCCACGACCTTGTCCAATCCACCGGGCATAACCCGCACGGGATTGGGGTGCAGCAGCCCACCATCAGACAGCCACTTGTGAAACGCCGTAGCAAACGACCGCTTCGCCGACGACGTTCGCACTACGAACTTGTGGTGCTCCACATCCTCCCCAAGTCCCTCCCACACCGCGCCGTACATCGGCTCCACCGTCACGCCCTCCGTATCCCATGCACCTGCCTCGCGCGATCGCACGACCACCATTTTGCCGCCCTGCCGAAGGGTGCTGCTTACGGCTCTGACCGTCGAGCCTTCCGAGATAGCGTCGTACGCAAAGTGCACACCGCCATCTGAGGCGCGCCGCACCTGCTCTGGCCAGCTCGGGTCTCGGTAGTCCACTAGTGCGTTATACCTATACGGCTTTGCCTTCAGCATGTCCCAGTTGCGCGGGCTCGCAGCCCCAATCAACTGCACCCGCATTCCACTGGCTTCGGCGCTGCGGCGCACAAGCTGCGCCACATACATACCCACGCTCGTCGACGCACCAGCCACTAAGAACGAGAACCCGTCGCCTCTCTCAGCCTCCGTCTCACGGCTCGTCTCACTCTCCGCCCTCCGCAACACACTCTCCTCGCTATCATCCTCCCACTGGAACGGCGCATCCAGGCCCAGCCTTAAGAACAGCCCTTGCGCCGCTGTCAGCCCGCACAGACTCACGGCCGCGGCCTCCTCGAAGCTCACATGACCCGGGATGCGCCAGACAAGATCCGCGGGACACACGACGAACTCGGCAAAGGCACCAGGCCGCTGGTTCACGCTACAGGCGCCCTGCAGGAATCCTGCAACCCGCTCGCCGCGGTTAATGATTGCCGAGAGGGCCATGCTGGACCGTCGGAGGCGGGAGGGACTGCCGCTGCCATCAGCTGTGGACCCATCGGGAGAGGTCGCGGGTGCGGGAGGACCGCGCGCGACGACCAAGCCGGCAAAGTCGCTGCCGACGACGCGGCCTGAGGTTGCGAGGGGGTTGATGGTGTAGAGCGCGTCCACGGGGTTAAGAGCGATTGCTCGAACTGCTATGAGGAGCTCGTTTGGGCCCGGTGTGGGCACAGCGACCGTCGAGAGGGTGGCTGTGCGGTTCTCGGCGTCGAGAATGAGGGCTCTCATCTCGAAGGATATTGGTACTTGAAATTGTGCCTTCGAATGAGTAGGTCGTTGGAATAAAGTAGATCTGTTACGTAATCCGTGTTTCCGTTGGAGTGATCCCGTCAAAGTGTGGAGATCTAGCGTTGAGTTTATGGTGAAGCGCTCACGCCCTTTATATCGTTGACGTGACAGCAGCACGAGAACATGTGACATCTATGAGACACATCTCATGCATGTACTGAGAACCGATGTCGTGCTTGCATAGTTTTGAGTCTATCCCAGGTCAGCCTCGCGTCTCACAGCAGATCTGTGCACCACATGGCACATCATTGCTTACTCACTTTTAGTGCACTGTCCTATCGATCTCAGGTTGGGAAGTTTGTACGGTTTTCTTTGTCGACGCCTCTGAACGCACCGGCCGCAGTCTTCAGGTTGGTGCTGACCGAAGCCATCCGCTGCCGATGCCGCTGCAGATTTCCATGGCCGCTGACAGTGTGGCGCCTGATGTTGCGATACTCCTGGATCATCTCGTCGCGGAGTTCCTCCTCCGCAGGTGAGATCTTGCGGACAAACACCCTCTTCCCATGCACCCTCCAGTTCTGCCCCTCCTCATCCTGCATGCTGACGCTGTCCAGACTGTCGATATCATCCGGATACTCGGCCACATGGCCCCAGCCAAGCAACTCATCTGCCGCTGCAACCGCGGCACCGGCACGGAAAAAGCCCTTTGTCATGCTCAGTGTCCAGAGCTGGGCGTGATACGCACGAAGCTGGCCTGCGAACTGCTGGATCTCTTCCGCGGAAGGGATGCCCTCGTACTTTGGCCGCGCGATGAGTACTTGCAAGAGCAGATCCTCCGTCTCGCCGTCGCAATCCTCGAGAAACAACGCTGCGCTGCTGCTGCTTCTACTGCTGCCATTGCTGCTGGCCTCGTCTTCGCTCCGTTGGTGATGCTCGCGGGCGACAGCGCACTCAGCCAACCATGCCATAACGCGCTCCATCTTGGTCCGGGTGCGGACGCGGCACGGGTCGCGTGGTCCCTCGGCTGTTGGCTGCTGCTGTTGCGAGGTCCTACGGCACGCGGATGCCGCGGGTGCTGGTGGTGCTTCAGCCATGTCTGATGGCTACTGTTGCCACTTCTGGACTGGGCCTACACAGTCGACGCTGCTCGAAACAGGGCGACAAGTCGAGTCGAGAAGTCGAGATGAAGTCCTCTGGTGCGCACAGAAGTGCTGTTGGCTCAGGATTAATTAGTCGAAAATTGGGCTCCACTAATAGCGGTGACTTGACAGCAAGGGGTACACGTGTCAACCGAGCACGTCGCCAGTTATGAACAACGGGAATAGTCCAGTGGATCCAGGCGCATATCAGATCATCGAACACTTCGTGAGCTACATCACACCTCGGAAGCTGCAGGTTGGTTTGTGGGTGATGTTCTGGGGGTTTCAAGAAGGTTGAGGCAGAGCGAGCCATCAACCCTCCAAGGACTGCAGTCTTTCCAGCAACGGCCGCTTCTCTCGCCTACTTTTGAAACCGAATGAACCACTCCAGATAATGCTGCAGTAAGACGGGAGAAGCAAGCATCTTTACCGTATCAATTTCCCAAATGCCCAGGTTGAGCATCAGCTCCAACAATACGAGCCTTCGAATTGCCGCTTTGGGTTGTCACCTCGGTGATGAGCTCATTTCTTGAGAATTGCTGGCCCACAGCAACAGTCTGTGAGACAGCATTCCCATCGGCAACATCTCAATGAGTATCACTCCTCCTTCCAACGCGCTGCCCGGCTCCTTCTGCTCAATGGCGCCGCAACATCACGCAATCAACGCCAAGGTGTGGATGCATTCGAGGCCACACGGCGAAGTCAGTGACTTGATGTTGCGGCAGGCGTCGAGCATCGGATCAATGATTGTCGATCGTCCCAGCTTCTGAGCACTGTGGCCGCCGCGGTGCAGGTCGTGACTTCATCGTACAGGCGTGCCCGTGGGAGAAGTTCACTGAGAACGGGAGGCTGAATCTTCCATGTTATGCTTGACCTCGGGCTCGAGCTTAATAGCAGAGCTAGGATACCTGAGTGTCCTGCTGAACAACAACTGACAAAGGAAGCGGAGATGCAGTGTATTCGTCCAGTGAGCAAATTGCTCAGGGACCCCTGGGGAAGCTGCAGCCTGACATACCCTAACCCTCCGCTTGTAGGGGTTGTGAGCTTGCTCGGTGCATATCAATGCTATTAATATGCACGACATCGAATTGTTGAAGCAGATGCCTGCGCATCTGCAATGAAACGTGCTCTTTCTTCAGGCACTGAGGCGTATGTCTTGTGTTCGGCACCGCTGGCCGCTGCCGGGGCACGCACATACAGCTGCCGTTTTATGAGCAGGTTTCCCACAAAGAGAATATCGGCAACATGCAGAGGCAAATTAATTGCACAAAGACACCATGTAGCTGGAGGGAGATCAAAGAATCTGGATTTATCCGTGCATGTGGATTCCAATGGTTGAGATTCGAGATGACGTGACTTGCCGTTCGCCCGTTCCGGTCTTAGGAGCCCGCAAATTTTCGACCTTTGCTGATGCTGAGTCATAAATCAACCACAGCAAACAAACGACAGCATTGACCATATCAAGTGGTGCGACGTGAACACACTGCGGGCTTGACTGTGCACTTCACACTCCTCACTTCAGTACCGCGCATCACGGCCAACGCTTGTGGTATTCCATCATGACGACCATCATACTGGGTGCTCAATGGGGCGACGAAGGCGTAGGCTGTCAAGACTTCCCTCTTGAATATGCTCAAAGGCTAATTTTTGATCTCGCTCGTCCTGCAGAAGGGGAAACTTGTGGACGCTGAGCTGGTGCGCATACTCAGACCGAACATTATCACCGTGGCTAGACGAGGATGCTGACTGTCACCACCAGCACACCGGCAGGGCCAAGATCGTGGCCAGAGCTGCAGGAGTAACGGCCCCTTCCCCTTCCTGATCTAGAACGGCCTGCATATCATGCTCGCTGGCCGTTCTTCCTGACGTAGAACTGACTGTTTGAAGGGCCACAATGCTGGGCACTCCATCAAGTACGTCGAAGTGCTGCCAAAACAATTCATTCGTCGCTAACGCACGCACAGGGCTCAGGGCGTCTCATATGAGTGAGTTCAACGAGTGCAGCTCCTGCATGGCCGTTGCTGAGTATACCACAGCTTCCACCTTCTCCCTAGTGGACTGGTTTCCGAGGACTGCAAAGTCAACCTCATAGTATGTGATTTTTGGTATTGCCGCCTACGCTTTGTACCAGTCGCTGACACCCACTAGGGCTCCGGTGTCGTCTTCCACGTCCCTACCTTCTTCAGCGAGCTGGCCGTCTTGGAAAAGAAAGGCCTCAAGAACGTCCACGACCGCATCTTCGTCTCCGACCGTGTCACCATCGACCTCGACCTTCACATTGCCGTCGACGGGCTTGAAGAGGTCAGTACTCCCACGAGCCCCTTCTTGCCTTCCACCTTTGGTCTATGTCCGCTATGTCCCAGCTCACGCCTCGAGCTCTTATCATTATGTTGCATATGCACCTTGTTCTGAGATATGCTGGGGACACCTCTGGGAGATCGTCTACTCACAACAGGCACAGGTCGAGCTAGGTGTTCGCAAGATCGGCACCACTGGAAGAGGCATTGGCCCTTCCTACGCATCAAAAGCCGCGGTAGGTATCCCACGACGCACAACACGTACTTGCCCTCTGACATGCACCAGCGAACGGGCATCAAACTGGCCGAGATCTTCGATGCGCCCACGTTCGAGAGGAAGATCCGACACCTGTACTCGGGATACTCCAAGCGGTACGGCGATCTGCTCAAGTACGACGTGGAGGAGGAACTCAAGCGTTTCGAAGGCTACCGCGAGTCCATGGCCAAGTATACGTGTGATGCAGTAGTACTGGTCAAGGATGCACAGGACAAGAACACCCCTATCCTGATCGAAGGCGCAAATGCCCTCATGCTCGACATTGACTATGGAACGTACCCCTACGTCACTTCGTCCAACACGGGACTTGGTGGAATATTCACTGGCCTCGCTATCAACCCTGCCAAAATCAAGGACATCATTGGAGTCGTCAAAGCCTACACCACCAGGGTCGGAGGGGGACCCTTCGTTACTGAAGACCTTGATGAAGCAGGCACAAAGCTGCAGGACATCGGCCGGGAGTGGGGTGTCAGCACGGGACGCAAGAGGCGGTGCGGCTGGTGTGTGTTCCTGCTGCTGTTTGGCTGGACCAACAACTGACTTGTGACTAGGCTCGATCTGGTGGTCGTGAAGTACAGCACAGCCATCAACCACTACTCGGCACTGAACCTCACGAAGCTGGACGTCCTCGATTCTTTCGAAAACATCAAGGTCGCCACTGGGTACAAAGACCCTGAGACAGGCGAGGAGCTGGAGTCCTTCCCCGCAAGTCTCGAACAACTCGCACGTGTCGAGGTCATCTACAAGGAGATGCCAGGCTGGAACACCCCTATCACGCACATCAAGACATACTCTGAATTGCCTAAGGAGGCGCGCGACTACGTAGAGGTGCGTATTTATGGGCCCCATTGCAAGCTTTGATGCGGCTACTGACGCGATCCAAATTACAGTTCATAGAAAAGTTCATCAACGTCAAGGTACGATCTGATGAAGCAGCAAAACGATGCATTTCGAGAATATGGACGGTGTGCTAACAAGAAGGGCAGATCAAGTGGATTGGTACTGGTCCCGACCGCGGTAAGTCTTCTTTTGTACTATTTGCAACCTTTCCAATCTTGGCCCGGGGTCCTCGGCACCAAGCTCGACATCGTCTTGACCATGTGTACCATATAACTCATTTCCAATATCGTGTGAAGTAATTGTGCTAATATTACTGATTTGGTAGAGGACTTGATTTACCGGGGCAACTAAATACGGGAAGGATCAAGCCAAATGGAGGCTACGGGCGCCTACCCACGCCGTCTCGACAACACCGCAGTCATGTTGTGTCAGATGTCTCATCGCAAGGTAGCGGTGATGATCTAGACACCAAGGAATATTACAAAAGCACAGATAGATAGTGGATCTGGCCCATCACTGACCTTGACATGCACCGGCATACTTAGCGAACATTGTCCTTCTGTTCAGCAACTCCCAGCGAAGATTGGTCAACCAGAAGAGCTGAGGCGGTATCGCAGTCTCGGGGACAGGCCTTTCCTGATATAGGAGTGATATTTCTCTGCATACGCAATGGTTTCTCTAGTTGCACGTGTTCGTCTCGCCTTCTTTGTCCTCTCCCTGTTGACTTCGAGATTTACGGCACTTCTCGCTCAGTATCCGCAGCACGCCAGTGAGATGCGTATGCCTGATTCGGGGTCTCTAGCCATACTTCGCGCAACATCCGTTACAACACAACCTCTCAGGTCACGCACCGAGACATGTCCACCAAGGCTTCTTTTACGCACGCACACTGCCCAGGTGCATCAAAAGGCGAGCCCGTTCTGGCGTAACCTGGCCAGCAGCACTCGATGTATCCACCGTCATATCCAGAACATCGATCGGTAGTGTAGCACATCCCATCTATAATGCCTTCAGCCTGGCGTTCTCATCAGTCCACAGCTTCATTTGACGTACCTGGGATCTTCTTGGGGAAATAACCCGCGGGGTGGGAGTCATAGGTTGGGCCAGCCGCCTCGGAGAGGCTGGCTGTGGCCAACATGAAGATGAAGATGTGGAAGTAGATCATTTCGTTGCTCAAGGTGAAAAGATGTAAAGATTCCTTGGTGGGATAATAGTGGAGATGAACTCATGTGATATGAATGGATGTGGACAGCGCGTTCATCCTCCAACACCAACCAACTTGACAGCTTTCGGACCCATCAGGATGGGCAGGGGAAGACGATATCTGAGAACATTCTTGTTTCACTACCAGGCTCTCCCTGCCAGCTTGAGCCTGTTTTGGAGACCATTGGGTCAAATTTTGACCATACTTTGCTGCAGTGTGCCTCATAAGGTGAGCATCCTGCCTGGCCAACGAGCAAAGGATCGAGTGCTGTGCCACGCCTCTCTGAGCTAGAGGGCCAACAGCAAAGTTAGATTGCTTACATGATTACGCCACTCAAAATGCCGTCGCAGATTGGAGGAATTGGAATAAGAGTGAGCACCGAGCTGTGCCAAGGACTATGAAGAGTGCTGACTTGTTTGCTCTGCTCCTGGCGCTCGCCAGCTAGGATTTGCAGTGTGCATGGTAATAATTTCTATCTAGATATGATAATACCTGTGGCATGATAATGATAATGGCATGTACATATTCGAGAATTTAATGCAATATACTGTACCCAGATAGTCGAAAACAGTAATTGAGTCTTCCTTCTCATCAGCATGATGGCGAGGACCTGGGCAGGACAAGAAAGTGTAGCTTGGGCAGGAGCCACCACGTCACCGAGTCTGCTGTTTTCAATCAGGTCGAACACAATGTTTGGAAACCTCAAGCTACCGCTCAACTTTCCACTTAAGGAGTCCTGTCAAGTACTCCACCGGGCGACTGGTTTCTCCAAACCGATCTAGCTGGCCTCCCTCATTTCCCACGCAAGGGACCGCCTGCAATCCTTGTGAAGGTCCAAGAAGATAGCTTAATCTAACCCATTTCGATCTTTTGTTCTTGCACAATTCTTCTCTATGGCGAAATATCAGGGCTTTGGCTGTGATAGTCTGACATGATAAAGCTAGATGGTTATTATATATGGTATGGACATTGGATATTGGAAGGGCTGAATAGTGTAATGATCACACTAAATACCCGTGAGTATATAGAAGGTGTCAGAGGGTTTATGCTAGCAATACGGTAGTAGAGATAACAGGGGAGCAATATCA